>JAUJYT010001598.1:0-11016 GCA_033996565.1 Nanhermannia nana
CAATAAAAACTTAAACTTAAACTCAAATGAATTTAAAACTTAAAATATTTGAGTTTAAGTTTTTACAGTAATTTTTACATTTAAATCTATCCTTTGATAAAAGATTTTCTTAGAAATACCAGATTTCTACCAGTACACTATCTGTATGCACACCTGTATTAACTTAATACTATTAAGACGGAAATAACCAAAGGGCGGATTATAAGCAAATGCTTACTTGCATGCTTTTTTGCTTAAAAAGTGCGATTTGGTCTCATGCTTGCTTATTTTTATTTTTATGATTTTTGTGCTTAAATCAGACATATTTGTCAGCTTTTCTTTAAAAAAAGCTTTTACAAGTGTTAATTTCTATTCATATAAATATTTTCATGTACTTACTCTCAAATTTTTATTATAAGTTTTAAAAATTATATTAATCAATTAATTCTTAATTCAGCATTCAATTGTTTAGTAGTTCATTACATCAAATATATAAATTTTTATAGAAAGTATCAATATTGCAGAAAAAATTGTAAAGTAATACCTACATTCATAACTATATACAAGTATATTTTAAAATAAATTTTTTTAAAAATTAGGCGCAAAATTAATTTCAAAAAATGCCACACTCAAATTATCTTATTTTTGAAATTTTTCTCGGTAAACCAAAAAGCTTAAGTGCTACCTCTCGATTTTTTAAGGATTTAGTTAACAAGACAACATTTCTCACTTTGAATCAGCAATGTTTGTAAAATAAAATGTCAAATATATGCTGATATTTAATTTAAATTAGAGGGATTATAATTTTTTACTTTAAAAATAGTATTTAAATCAATGTTATAAATGAATAAAAGTGAAAATTTTCATGCTTATTACGTGCTTATTTTGTCATTTTTTCGTGCTTTTTTAAGCACTTTTTCTGAATATTTTGCGTGCTTATTATCCGCCCTTTGACAATAACTGTACTTTTAATTACCGTATGTTACTTTAATCCTGACTTTAATCAATTTAATCAATTTTTCTGAATAGAGAAAATTTCATAATAGAAAGTCGAAATGCAAGTATTTGTTTATACCTGTATTATTTTATACAGATTTTCAAAATATGTTTCTGGCATAATCTGACTGTGAGATTATGAGAAACTCCGTTTAATTCTTGTTTACAAAAAAATATGCTTAAGTCTACATTCCATAAAAACAAACATCCTTTTAGATGTTTTTTAGATACCTTTAAAAGTAATCCGTATAAACGCTTATACGTTTCAGATTATTTATAACTTGATATATATAATAATAATAAATTAATAAGCAGAGAATTATTAATCTGTTGGAAGTAGAGATCTAAAAAATTTTGAATTTAGGGCTTAAATAAGTATATATTTAATTAACTTTAAGAATTTTTGAAGAAATTATGAGATTCAAATTTATACACAAAATGTGAATTTATATGAACCTTAACATATTTTGTAATACAGTTAGACCCGATTTTAGCAACTCATCGGTGCACAGATATGTTTTTGCTAAAATCGGGGTTAACTGTATTACAAAATATGTTAAGATTCATATAAAGATTTATTACTGAATCTGTAGTCTAAATAAAACGAAGGATATCTTGAATCTCAGCTTTAGCTATAAGGTAGGGATCGATTTTGATATTCCACAGTTGATTAGTTTCCCAAAAATTAGAAATTAATTTCTGAGTTAATTTATTGCTAAGTCTTTTTAGGTTTAATTAATTGGGAACAAAGTTAAATTTATGGCTTTATCAAAAATAATTAATTTGTGCGTTTATGTTACTCTTTGTAATAATAAAAAAATTATTTCTGATAATAAAAGTTAAAATACAATTTTTTGCTTTATAACAACTGAACTAAATTAAATAGAACTCTATTTCTTAAGCTTCGCCCACCAGTCGATCCCACGCAAGAATGCGCTAAACTATCAACAAACCATGAGTAACAGCACCAAAAATTCTCTTTAAAGATTAAGTTATACGGAATTATATTTGATTACTCATTTCAATCGTCTTAAGATTGCTCTGTTTAGTATTTCTCTGTAAACAAAACAAATAACAGTTTTCCTGTTCTATTAATTACAAATCATGAGACTTTCATGAGTGCCATTGAATAAGTTATAACTTTACGAATCATATATTGCTTATATAGTAATCAGTCAAGTTGTTTACAGTTAGCCATTCATTTAAGTGTTTAGGCTTTATATTCTTTATTATGCAAAATTGACTCAAGAGATTTTTTTAAAATTTTCATCACATCTTTAATCAATGCTGTAATCAATGAATAGCAACAAATACTCAACAAGTAAAGCATTTTTTGGTTCACTCTTTTTGAATGAATACATTTGTTAATTATTGAATAATAACATTTCCGTAATTTGAATTACATAAAGAATTTTGATGAATTATTTATGAGACGCTTCTACAAACAAAAAATATTTTTAAAAAAGTAGCGATTTCTTATGGAGAAGAGAGTATTGAACTATAATTTCGTGCTATCCTTAGAATTTCGTAAAATAATTAAAAATTAAATTTTCTCATCAATCCCATGATTGAAAGACAAGATTTTGAGGTTATTGTGATAGTTGACTAACGGACCGACGGACAGATAGACAGACCGAGACATAGACTGGTTATAGTATTTTTTACAGTCTAGAAAAATAAAACTTAAAAAATGTTAGTTTCCTATGGAATGTTTAATTTGTATAATGTGTGAATAGCTTTATTTAGACGTTAGCTCAGTGATTGCCCTCAGTTGAAGCCAATTAGCACATCCTAACCCATATCAACTCATTTCCATGTAATACCGACAAACATCTTCCTCATCGCTATGTCAGTTACGTAATACGTAGTAACACGCTTTGCATTCATTTATGCCTAGCTCTCATCCTGTGTCTTTGCCCGCCATAGTCTCACATTCCCCAAAAGGTCAAAAAAACATTTCATAATCGCCTTCGCCTACGATTACTTTCTAAAATTGAGATAACACAACACGGCTGTGCTTAACTCTGTTTTGCTGTGTTTGGTCTTCTTATGATTCTCAATGAATAGGGGATTATCACTGACTAAAGAGAGAAATGGGATGAATTAAATAAATATTAGGGCATAACATATACTGTACTGTACAGAGTAGAGCATTAAGTACTGTATGCGTAGTACTTTCAACTGCAAGTCTGTGTTATTAAAGTCATGATTAAACCATTTTCTCACTGCTATTGCAACGCCTCCACCGCCCTCACAATAATGCTCTTATTTCATGATATTCTGTGGGATTTTTGTTTTATTGGCAATACTGTTGTGGCGACTTTTTGGCTTTCGGGGAACTATAGCTTCCATTTAATTTACACATTACTGCAGGAAAAGTGAAAGCATTTCACTCAGCGTAAAAACTGCTTTTAAGCTTCAGTTATAATTCAATTAATTCTAATTTTACTGATTAGCTGTAATTTTGTTATTATTTAGATCAAAACAAGTTTTCAACTAATAGTTCTGGAAATCAAATTTTCTAACTCAGGATTTTTGTTTGGCCTCATCTTTAAGAGACAATTAGTTTAAAGAAAAAAAATCCCTAAAAAATAGTATGAATAAAATATTTAACAGTTAGAGTAATTTAAAGTCTTAATAAAAGTTTTATCGTGCCTTCAATTGAATGAGAGGTTTATATGGAAAGATATAATTGAATGAAATTTCTAACCATAGTCGCCATCAATAGATATGATTTATACATTATTGCCTTCATTTACAAGTTAAGTTGAGTTCGGTTCTATCACAAGTGTTGTAGTATTTATATTGAGTGCAAAATTGTCGCGTCATTGCAATATTTTTTATCAGTATATTTCATTGCTATTACAATCTCATAATTTCATGATATGTTATAGTATTAACTCTCATAAGTCATAACATTATTTGGAATATGTCTTAAGATGTGATACATAGGCATATGTCTGTCGCCATAATATATCACATGCAGTATAAACTTATCTGACTTACAGAACATTTTACACACTCATCCTTTAACTTAATATGTTTTTTGTATAATTAATAACAACCAAATTGTAGAGCATAGTAACTCATCATACTCTGGCTCAATGACTTAACCAAAAATACTAATCAAGAACTTAAACCGCTGTATCATTTTATTTTAAGTTCCTTTTAATGACGCCTTTGTTCAATTTTCAGCGACTGTACTATAGATTCGCTACCTTTGGAACCCAATCACAGACTTCTGGATAATTATCCAATTATGTCCCGCATCTATTAATTGATCATTCGTTATAACTGATAAATGAATTGATTTTTATAACTTATTAATTATCAATAAGTTATTTAAACTTCAAATAAAATTATTTTATTGAACAATTAAAATGAGAAATGTTTTATAGGTTTATAAAATATGAATAATAACTTTACTAATCATTAGATAAATCACTTTCGGAAATCAGTTTAAGTTTTCTATTATAAAAATAATTTTTTATTTAAGAATTAGTACATTTCTGATAAAGTTCTCAAAATTATATTATAATTTTTGTCTAGAGATATAAATTGATTTATTTGTTATAAAATTTAATCATATATTTTTGTGATTTTGAAAGCAGAATAGCCCCTGTTTAAGAAAAATATATTTAAACGGAACTTCTGTTGAACCTCCCACTCTATTGATTAGTTTACACATGAGCTTAACAAATAAATGTAGAGATTGCATAAAAAATATATGAATAATTTGTTTACCATAAACAAAAAAGCACAGAATTAAAAGAGAATAAATATGTGTAGCAATATGTTTATCATTTGCATTTTCAGAATAATGCGGGAAAACTAGTACTGGATCTGACCTTTTTTGGCAAATTAATAAAGCAAAAATTCATAGTTCTATATCTCTCTTTGAGAGGACAATCGCATAATTCTTCACTTACCTCTTGGTAGTGAAACACCTGCTCTCGAGCATATGTTTTGGACCCGTATTACCTATAATCTCACTTGTTATACGACTAACTGGTAAGCCATTTAAGGCTGGTCTGTAAAATATCATTAACATATATGGTATGAGAAAACCCCTCATTTGGAAAACTAAATATTTTTTCCAAACAACTGTCTGTCAAACAAGTCCAGCTGCAAAGGTTTAGCAAATATTTGGACCGTATTGAGAACAAGTTAAAAATTTTTATTAAAAATTATAATATCTATTAAATTTTGTTTGGGAAATAGATGTTTTAAATTTTCAAATCATGCAGAAAATACACATTTTTACCAATAAGCCTAAAGCTGTTTATTAAAAAAAAGAATTCAATTTTCTATTATCTAATACAAAGTTATATAATATTATATAAAGTGCTTTAAGTACAAAAGCTTTATCTATGAAAATGATTTAATCTCTAAATCAATCAAATATTTACTTCATAAATAGAGAATCTACCTTTTGGGTTTAACCCGATTGAACCCGAATCGAACATGCATCAATATTATTAAACTTTATGTTTGCCATCTGGTAGCTTGGATGCTGAGAGATCATTTTCGAAATTTAGATATCTTAATATAGATCGCCGCTTATCATTAACTGATCAGTACATAAATATATACTCGATTTTCTATTTCAATTGATATATTACGTGTCAATTTTTTGAATTTATTAACCTGAAATTGAAAATTTATTTAACCCGATAAAACCCGAATTGACTCAAATTTTTTTAATCCGAGTAAACCACCCTGAATCGGCGTCAGAAATAAACCCGAAATGTAGAGACTCTATTCACAAAGTATTATGAATGATGAGTTCCCTGAATTATATCAGTATAGAGTAAATAGATTTTTCCCGGGAGGGATAATGGTCAACGGAAAGGTGTTGGACTCATGATCGAGGGGTCGTGAGTTCGAACCCCGGATTCGAAGCTTTTTTCTGCGATGTGTTGACCACATATTCATTGTTTTATAACAATCTCATGGCCCGAAGCGTTCGCCAACACCGACACGGGGTTACCCTTTAAAAATCTCACTGGTTTTCAATTTGGGCTTCAGTGAGATCTCCTGTCATTAGGAAGTTGGCTGTAGAAAGCGTTTTTATAGATTTTTTTCCTCTTCCTATAAAATATATTGAAAAAATTCTATCAAAAACTTGTTACTGCGCTAAATATTTTTAGTGGTTTTTCTGGACTTTTTGATTTTGTCATTTATTTGACAGAAAATGAAATTCTTGAATAGGTGAAGGTTAATATCATATTTTGAATAATGATAAATGACTGAAAACCTAATAAATTTGGTTTTAGCTGAAGATAATTTCATTGAAACAATCAATTCTCTATTTGCTTTGCTTGAAAGTCATCTCATCATAGCATTAGAAGACTAGAGGCTAACCTCTATCACAACATAACTTTAATAGTAAATGAGGTTAATTCAGTTTCGTGAGAGTATTATACTTCGAATTAATTGAGTTCATCATGAACTGTACACATTGCGCACGAATGGCTTTTGCGACTTCTAAATAAATTTCACTTATGATTCATCATGTGATCCGTTTTGAAAATGTATTTTCTAAATAGTGATCATGTGAATGGGGTTTTGATGAGCGATAATAAAGTTTTATACACTAAATGCATTACAGTTTTAATATTACTTTAATTATTTTGCGCTAAGCATTAAAGAAAGTTTTATGCAATCAATTATTTACTCAAATATGCATTCAAGGAAAATACACTTAAACCATAAATTTAATTGCATTTTAGTCTCAAATGATAATAATAATAATAAGACTACTTATTCAGTTATTAGTCTATCAGTTGGTTATCATTATTAGTTATAATGAACAAGTTTATTAAATAAAATTATTTTAATTTAATAGTCTCCTAATATATTTTTTATCAATTTAAGTTTTTTCTGCCTAAGAAAGAAGCTTTTCCTTAATTGAAGAAATAAAATGCAATACAATTGGCAACAAATTTAATACCTATATATTTGTAGCATTTTCTGTGAGTTATTTTTATAAAAGTAAATACTGTGTTAGATTCGCAACTTTTTTATAAAGCGAATATTGTGCTAACTTTTGCTGTCAATTGTAATAAGAATGCAATAATTTTTTTATCATAAGCAATACAGACGAATACATGTATGCATGACAAGCGTTGCACTGCAATCATTTGATGTATCATCAAAATTATTGAACAGTTATATTTCAATCTCGATGTAACGAGTTAACCACAGCCTGACTGCTGCTAAATAAATATATGGGCCAAGGGATGTGCTAATTATTATATGTCAGTCTCATTAACATTATTTTTGAAAATAGATCTCACACTTTCTTAACATTCACTAATCAGACAATAATTCTATAAACAAAATAATTGAATTTGTTCCTCATCTTTAGCGTATTGCAGGAAAAAGGAAAAACATTTTCAAAGAGGTGACTGTTATTATCAATGGAAACATTTAAAAATAGAGATTTAGTAATATTTTGCTGTGGGCTTAAATAGTATAAGACTTAGTACACATTTTAATAAACACAAGTCTAAGGTTGGCCTCAATATCGTTGAAGCGTTTAAGCGCTTTCCAATGCTATTACAATTCAAGTATAAATATAACTGAAAAAGTGCTTAAGCAGAGTAAACAAATTGTGTAATAATGTGTTTTGAGATTGTAAACAGTTGTAAACTTGTAGTTAAAATATGTTTAAAATTTGACAAAATAATCAGATGAGATAAGGATTGAGATCAGACTCTATCTTTAGTTATTAAGACTCATCAAAACAATGAGTTCACAGCCCTTCAAACACTTTAAAGTTTAAACTTTAAATTGAAAATGCTAATTAATCTAATTTGCATTCAGGGATGGCAATTCTCATCTAAAGACTGATCTTATTTTTATTAACAACTTCTCTGAACATCCGCTTTATAGCAACAGTACTGCATTTCTTGGAATTTCATCTATTACATAATTCAACGTAATTCAGATTTCGTATGAACTCTCAAGATTGTGTTATTGCGAATTTGGAGATAAAAACCGTTTCTATTGATAAATCATTTCAATATTTACGTAGTATTAAAGAATTCACTGGAATAAAAATAATCAGTTATTTAAATACTTGGTATATATAAGCAATTCTAGTATTCGGAGAAAAGGTTTAAATGTTGTTATCAGTAGAAAGTAGAAAAGTAACACTTGTCAGCACATAAACCATTCTTTCATATTCTGTGGAACAATATATAAAAATAATTTTTTAAGAATTGCACTGTTTGAGGAATTATACAAATTATACTATTATAGTATAAACATGTTTATTAGAAACTGTTGAGCCTGTTTAGTCTGTCTAATTAACTCTTTCGGCAATTAGACAGTAAAAGGATTTTTTAAATAATAACTTTTATCTTATAATAAGTTACAATAAAACAGGTTTTTAAAAATTTAATCAACTTTTTCCTGAATTTAATCTATTGTATAGTCGGTAAGTAACAAAACAAATATCGCAATAACTTCTGAAGATTTATTTCTTTAGGAACTTATAAATGATTATTAATCATTAATTAACAAAAGCTTTGAAATGTGAAAATCAAATTGAAAACACAATTAATCCAAATAATGGCTCTTTATATGATAATTAATTGGAGATTAAATATTATCTAATGTTTGAATTTATCTGATTTGTTTGATGCACTTAATCCAAAAAAATGAGATCATCACAAATAAATTATAAGACTAGAGTTAGAGGTTGAGACTCACCTGTCTCAATTGAGTGCAGTCGGCACTCTAGCGAGACTAGAAATTTTAATTTCAATAAAAATTTTTGATTAATTATAAGTTTTTAAAACAAAACTTTCCTGAAAACAAATATTTATCAAATAAATTATATATAAATAATAAATTCATGATCTGCTGAAAAAACACGGGATTCTTGTTATTGAATAAGTGTTTAGGTTTTTTTAAATTACATTTTCATAACATTTTCCTCAATCAACTCCATTTCAGTAGATCTCACCTTTAGCCTAGAGTATGATTTTTACAGGTGGAACTTGTGTCGGTGTGGGGCAGATGCTGCGGGCCTAGAGATTGCTAAAAAACAATGCACATCTGGCAAATCGTAGTCAAAGATTTGCAGTGTCTGGGGTTCGAACTCACAACCTCATGAGACTTGACACTTGACAATCCCGACACCCCTGACCTTTTTTATTTAAAAGTTATAATATTTAACCTAAACCTAAAATATGTTAATTAATTATGTTAAAAAAGTAAATAAGCATGAAATAATACTAATTAAAACTTATTTTTAAAAATAATTTTTTAAATTCATATCAGACAATGTAATTTCAAGAGTTGAACTCTCAAAAATACAGACCTCTAACTAGAATAAGCTCTTATTTTAATAATTTTATATATATTGGAGATATTTAGAAAACAATTAATAAAAGAAAGAATTTAAACGTAGTGTAGCTTTTCAATGAAGATAAAAGGATATTAAAATCAATGAATTAGTTTTTAATTTTGAATAAGTTGAAAAAACTTGATAAACTTGTGAAGGGAAGTAAATATCCGGTTAGAACTTGTGGTACTCGATATATTGATTATTTTTGTTTATCATGAAAATTCATTTTCCTCTTAAAATGATTTAACAGATAAAAGTTGAATATAATAGATTTGTAAAAATTTGATAAATACGTCGAAGTGCTCTTTTATTTAATTATACAATTGATAAACGATATGTTTACTTGATATCAAATTCTTGCATTCTGTTGAGCACATGAGCACATAGATCGAAAATGTGACTTTAGCTTTATATAAGTAATAGTCATAAGTATTTGATTGTAAACTGAAATATACTGATAAAACAGAACAACTTCTATATTGCATATCATAGATATCAATTTTACTATACGACTAGATTATACCAGATATGCGTATGTACTGTGATATATGGTATACCATAGTGATGCCGACACAGACCTTCATCGTGACCCACTGACATTTGAAAGCAAAGATATATACTGTGCAGTGCATATAGTAGAATATGTACTCGCGTGTAACAACAAACAACTTCCACTACTTCTATCCTTTTCACTGGTTTACACCTCTGCACTCCTGTTCAGTCTATGCTCACTTCGACTCTATCGTATCTATGCATTCATGCGATGAGAAGAACGATGCTTTCAATTGCATTTCTTCATATTTTCATCTATAAGTCATTATATAATTCGCGAAAGTTCCAAACGAAAAAAACAAAACATCATATGCCTTGTTATGAAATGATCTTTTTGTATGGCCTCGAACTTTATGCGACAGACAGAGACCGTCAGAAGGAGAAAGAGAGAGGCAGACAGACAGAGAGAGACAGACAGAGAGAGAGAGAAACAGACAGAGACAAAGAGAAGCAGAGAGAGAAACAGAGAGTCAGAGTCAGAGAGAGAGACAGAGAGAGAGAGACACAGAGAGACAGACAGAGACAGAGAAGCAGAGAGAGACAGAGAGTCAGAGAGAGACAGACAGAAAGTCAGAGAGAGACAGACAGAGTCAGTGACAGAGACAGTGACAGAGAGAGACAGAGAGAAACAGAGAACGTCTCCAAATGTGAGCGCCTTTTTAGAACTCATGAGAACAGATGACAGCAACAGAAAGGTTAGCTACAGAAAGGTCAGCTACAGAAAGGACCGATTATTTATGAATTTGTTATTTGGGGTCAAACAAATAGATGCGCTCACAATATTCTGTCCGCAAATTAATAATACGCACGAAGAAGACTATAATCAAACTATAAATAATACGAGTCATGACAGTGATCGCAGTGATGGCAATGATGATGCTTAAGGTGGTGAAGATATCTTTTATTATGTATTCGGCGAGAGAACTATTTTTGAGTGACATTGAAACTAGTGATGGATCTATTCCTGGAATAGGAATAGGAATACAAATTAATAATTTCTATTCCTATTCCTATTCTTGGAACTGGAATAGGAATAGGAATAGAAATGACGTCAGGAATAGGAATAGGAATAGGAATAGAAATTGAAGTCTGGAATAGGAATAGGAATAGGAATAGAAATTGAAGTCAAG
>JAUJYT010001599.1:0-11015 GCA_033996565.1 Nanhermannia nana
ATTTATGGCTTGAAAATGATTTCAATTCAAGAGATTATATTCTTTACATTCAAATGGAATTATGCGACAAAACATTGTATGAAATAATTGAAGGAATGAAAAACGACTCAAATCTTTATTTAAATAAAATGTTGACTGAATTGGGATTTTATATCGCGAGTGAAATATTTCTACAAATACTCAATGGTGTAAATTATTTGCATAAACATAACAAACCAATAATTCATAGAGACTTACACACAATGAATATAATGTTAAAAATTGATAAAAACAGTAAAAGTATTGTAAAAATAGCTGACTTGGGTTTAGCAAAACTTCATGAATTGAATAAAATGCATACTAAATACACAGGACATATTACATATATGGCACCTGAAGTAGAAATAAGTGGAGATTACGACACAAGGGCTGACATTTATAGTTTAGGACTTGTATTAAGAGATTTATTCAATATCGACGTTAACAAGTATTAAAATTATAATTTTTAATTGAACGAAATTTAAAACAACATTTTTTTTAATTGTATTTACAGAGACTATCAAAATGATGGCGATGATTTATCACTCCTTTCAACAAAATATAACAAATTGAGTGATTTATGCAATAAAATGACTCAACAAAGAGTTCGTGACAGATATCAAAGTATAGAAGAAATACTGAATGAAAAACATTTATGGCTTTTGAGTACACAAGAATTTAACCCAAAGAATGAATTGGAAAGAGTTTTGAAAGAAAACAACGATTGTTTTCATAACCTTTTGAGATGTTTAACTGATCAAAATATAATGAATTATGAAAAGCATCGTTTAGAGTCATTCTACGATTGGCCCAAACCATGGATTAATGTAAATGAATTGGCAGCAAATGGTTTCTATTTCAGGAAGGAACCCGATTATGTAAAATGTTACTTTTGCGGAATCATCTTATTTAATTGGGAACCTAATGATAAAGCTGCCAGTGAACACCAGAAATATTCTCCAAATTGCATTTTTTTATGTGGGAGCTCAAACTGAAAATGTTCCTTTAAATACATCCTTGTTATCATTAGCCAGTTCTAAAACGACTTAAGTCTCTCAAAACGCTCAAAACTTTATTGCTCAATTCACAGCAACAATTTATTAATTCAAAGCTTAAGGAAAAATATCAAAGGGGAACAAGGGCAAGATTTTTTAATTTTTACCTTAAAAATTAAAACATTTGAAATGAAAATAAACTTTCATTTTATATAATTAGTAATGTGCATTGTGATTATGAATTTATCCATCTTTTCATTGAAAATTAATGTCAATTATATGAATTATTCACTAGTTGTTTACAATGCGGAAATTTAATCCTCCAGCTTACAATTACAATTGGAGACTTTAAAAGTCTTCTAAAAGCTAGAGAGTTGTGATTTCTACGTGAGTTCGTGAAATGATTGTAAAAATTGTAAAAAACCAGCAAAAAGAAACTTTAGAAACAAAACTGTAAATGGATTGAGTCCTCCTAGCAAGGTGAAAACATACTTCGGAATGACATTTTCATAAATTGCATATGTAAACAAAAACTGTTAACATTTATTCAATTGAAACATTGATTTGAAGGATATTTGAATGTTACGATGCGGGCTTTTTCTTTATATATCTGTACAGTAAACTATTTGACAAGTAAAATAAAATACAACTCTTGAGGAAATTTATACTTATAAAGCGCTGAAAACGTAGTTCTAATCGTCCACCGTAAATGATGCTTGTTTCAATAGATGAAAGCCTGCTTTTTGAATGCATACAAAAAATACAGTAAGACAATTTGGTTTAATTAATCATTAAAAAAATTTTTAATTTTCTGGTTCATATTAATTTGATATAATATTTAACAACATATTAATTTAAATTTAATAAATATAGTAATGTTGAATGATTTGAATCAATAATGAGTGGTGGATTCGTTATTTTCTTTAACCTCTCGTAGCTCTCGGTTTTAGGTTAATTAATTAAAAGTAATTAAAAATTTTCATGAATGTCGCAAATTACATGTCTTAATGTATCATACTAGAAATCAAATCTCAAATATTGTCTTGAATGATACACAACGAATTAAACATCAAATGTATAATTGCCAGTCCTAATTATACCAAACAAATATCAAGTATTTTAAAGTGTTATTAATATATTATAACTTAATATGGGTAATCACTATCTGTGGTTATGTTAAATGTTTTCAAATTATTGTATAAATAAGTTATTTATATAATTAAAATAAATTAAAAGAAAGCTTTAATCAAGTTTTTAAACCGAAACCGAACGTTATAAAATTCGGTCAGACAACTCATCTGACACCTGAAGCACACCTAAAGCAAAACCAAATAGTCCTCTCGATATCCAGACAGGTGGTAACCCTGCTTGTAACCTTTATCATTACATATATTATCTTAATATATACTTACTGGTGAGCCTTTCGGTCATTTAAAAATTAAAAAATCGGAGGTCAAATTCGGTGAACAAAATTTATTTCAAAAAATCGGTCACATTCGGAGGTCATATTCGGTCACTTAAAAAACTCATCGGTTTTCTAAGACTATTTTTTAAGAAAAGCGTTTTCGCGCCAAATTTTTTTAGCACATTATTTTCGAAAAATAATACGAAAAATCACTTATTTTAGTTTTTCATAACACTTGAAAAAATCAAAGGTGGAACCAATGTATAAAATATGTGATTACATCATTACATATTGTATTACATTTAAATTATAGTAAATAAGCACAAAAATGCCCAAAGTATTCGAGATTTTTGCGGTCAAATTCGATAAACTATGTTATCTGACCGAAAGACTATTTTTGGTTTCGGCGGTCATATTCGGTCAAATTGGGTTACTGACCGAAAAGGCTCACCAGTATGTATATGGTATAGTACCTGTATATACGTTTTAGTGCCCTATTTTTAGTAAAAAACAATTTAAAGCATTTCGTGCATTAAATCGATTCAATGCTTTATAATTTGATTGAAAAAGAAGTTCTGCTTTAAGTTATAATAAATACAGTTCCCATCTATTTTGCACTGTTTCCATCATTTTTTCATTCACCATATTTAACAATATTCTAGTTTTCTAACCACTAGTTTTGTTTAACATAATAAAGTTTTATCTTTAAATTGTTTAAAAATAGACTAAAAATTAAAATAAAATGAGTTATAAAATATCCAATGATATCATAGGATGGGTTATAAAAATATTTTAATAATCAATAAAACTAGTCCTAAGTCAGTTAAATATAATTTATTGAAATATGAACTATTAACTTAAGTTTATAAATAAAATACAACAGAGTATTCGAGTCATACGGAAATCAGTATTGTTTTTAATTTAGAGAAAGCATTACTTAATAGCATTGTTAGAGCCGTTACAATACATTTAAGTTTTTTTAATTTTTTAAAAGGAAAATGTAATCACATTATTGCAAAAAATAGAATTACATGATTGCAGAATCACAGACACACCGGCGACACTTCATTTTTAAATAATACAGATAATAAAAAGATAATACAATAAATATGTTTTCATTGAGTTTTATTGATAAAACTCGTTCTTTGGCAAAAAAAATTGATTAAAAGTGCTTTTTCGTTGGGTTTAAGAGAAGGCTGTTTCTCAACACAAATTCTGTAGTTTACTGATTGCGAAAGTAATGAATCGCGTTTAACCTCTCTTTTATTGCACAACCTCTTTTCGATCAATAGTTAACTCGTAGATAATATTTATATATTTTGGTGAAAAGTTTCCATTATTGTAAAGTTTCTCATCTCTGCGATTCATTTCTATGAGTCCCTATCAATGTCAGCTAAAATTTTGCAACACAACGATGTTTTAGATAATAGCAAAATATGCATTAGTATACAGCAGTTCTATCTTGTTATTCACAATTCACATGCAAAGCAATTATTACGAAATTGTCTTTTTTGCTCATACCTTAACATTTTTCAAGGACTATACTATTGCCAACTTATACAGAAAAATAATTTAAATATTACATAAACTATTTGTTAAAATTGAGTCAATTCTTTATTCAGGTTTAATTACATAAAAGACTAATTACAAATATTAAATATAACACTTATATACAAATATTAACAGAATTGTACTCGGATTGCATTCTTATTAAACGAGATAAAGAATACTTCGATACGTCTTTCTCGGGATATAAGATAATCTCCTATTGAAATATATCAATGACTAATACTATTTCCTTTGATATATTGACTGACAAATAATTTTTACTGAATTAATTGCTTTTAAGCATAAATTACATCCACTGCTTGTTGAGCTGGTTTGCATTCACTATAAATGGTCTGATTAGAGTCTAAAGAGGAACAAACAAACATTTGTTTGGAATTTTGTTTTTCTCTCTTTTTAAATAAATGATTAGAAAATAAACTCAAATTCGATAAATTTATCAAAAATATAATAAAAATCAACTCAAATAAACACTAATTTGTTAATTTCCTCATTTTATACCATTTGGGTACCATTGAAGAACATTTTGTTCTAACTTTAATTGAGCTGCCATGAGCTGACAGGCTAGTCGTCTGAGGCAATCAATTTATGACATAACATCATAATTGACTTATATTGGACTACAGGTCAATACATTACGTTTTGTTATTAACAAACGATACAATCATTACAAAACTCGACTCAAACTGTGTTACAGATAGTGGTTATGCGTTACTTTAAAGTAACGACAGAGAGAATGATTTACAATAAAATAGTTAACTTATACTAAACTTGCATTTATAAGAGGCATTATAATTGATTGTTTTAATGCATATTTGAAGAGATAACTTCAGTATTGATTGTGAGCCAGTACTTTACAATTCATTTCATATTACAATTACATTAGTCATTCATAAAGTAAAACATCAGGTTTGATAAAAAAATTATTTGATAAGAATATTTGATAAGAAGCTTAAGAAGTATTTAGATTTTCATTTCTTTCAGAAAATCATAATTAAACAATTAGTTTAAAAATTAGGCTGTTCTGCACTGTCCTACGCAAACTTTGAACACTTAATTGCCATTTATTGACTTTAAAATTTTTAATCAAATACTCTTAACTATCATTAATAACCCGCATCTCATGTATAACCCGCATTCGAGATTTTGAGAAAAATTTAATTTTTTCATTAGATAACCCGCATCTTGAATATGTTTTGCTTAAAACATACCTTGCTACCACAAAGTATCCAATTTGAAATATTTTCTTATACCACAATTGACATGTAATATGATAATAAAAAATTGATATGATAAATGCTATCCTGCATAAGCTTCATATATATTACAATAAAACGTTAGATTTCTTATAGAAAAACATTAAATTTCTTTTTAACATTTGAATTGAAATGAATAAAGTTAAAATCCTTATAGCTTTCGAATATTCAAATATATAAAAATAAAAATTTAAATCAAACTTTTATTTTTTTTCTTTAGATAGCCCGCAACTCATTTATAGCCCGCAACTCATTTATAGCCTGCAACTCATATATAGCCCGCAACTCATGTATAGCCTGCACCCTCTAATTTAAAAAAAAATAATACTTTTTTCTTAAGATAACGCGCGGGTTGTCTATGAGAGTTTAGGGTAATACTAATTCATATCTTATTTATATCACTCGTCATACTTGAAGACCGTTTATAAAATAGTTTATTTTATAATTATTATAATTTATATCATTAATCATTAGATATAATTTTAGAGAATTGTTTCGTATTTAATTATTTTCATGTCTAATGATTTCTAATTTGTTAAATAGCTTATGAATTTTATCGAATTAAATACATTAAAATATAAAAACACTATTAAAAAGTATTAAATGTTTCAATTATTTAACTTTATTTATCAGTGAAAATAATAAATAGATCCAAAGTATTGACTAAACGTTTTCGATCTACACAGAGATCATCAGAAGGACAAAAGAATTATAAACATATTGCGAAAACTAATAAATCCTAAAATATATTACAATAAATTATGTAGATGTTAAGCATCCTTAAAAGGATTGCATAATAGCTTTCAGGAGACCATACATATTGCGAAAAAAATATAATTTCATTTCGCAATCAATATGAATTGCATTTTTTGATTATGTGCTATTAATTTGAACCTGAGATATGGTATACCAACGAAATCGTTTCCTAAAATAATTGGAAAAACAAATTAACGTTTAAACAAACTGTGGCGTAAGGCTATATTCAGGTAGATTCAGACTATTCTTATCGCGAAAAGAGAATAAAAAAGTGATAACTTATTTTACTTCATATTTTATGAAGAGATTATTTATTTATTTACTTTAAGAAAATTAATTAATTCATTACATGTAATTAATTTGAAATTAACTTTAAGTTTGTTCAACGCCTCAATTCTGTCAAACTTTGTAAGAGATCTTTGCCTAAAACTTGTGTTGTTTCGCTTTCAATATTTTGATTGTCTTTGTCTTTGTCTTTGTCTTTACAAAATTCAAATCATTTTTCTTGCCTTTGGATTTGTATTTTCAAAAGTCAAGTCATTTGTGTTGTCTGTCTTTTAAATTTCGCTTTTATTGGCTATATTTTCAGCGAAATTTGCAAATATTAAGAATACGTTTTGAATATTTCTATGGAATTTATGATGTTTTAAAAACTATTTCTATTAATTCTTTATCTAAAGTATTTTAAGCCTAAACAGGTGCAAAACTGATTATAAACTTTATACCAGCGGTTCTCAAACTGCCTTTTGCGGCCCACAGGTGGGCCGCAGTGAACAAAAAATTAACATTAACTTCTATGAGAACCACGTGATTTACTCTATGCAAGTGGGCCGCGAGGCAAAAAAGTTTGAGAACTACTGCTTTATACTATAAACATAGTTTCAAGTGGAATCTTAAGCTAATTTTACATTTATTTTACATTAATTGTCTTTGTCTTTATCTTTCAAAAGTTTAATCATTTGTCTTTGTCTTTGTCTTAAGACAATTGATTTTATGTCTTTTCATTTGTTTTAGTCTTGTCTTTTCAAAAGACAAAACATCACTAATAGTTTTTCAGATATTTGACTTCAACTAAATTTTAAATTTTAATTTTTTCAATTTTACAAAAATATCAAAAACTATTAGTCTTAGACTAATATCTCTTACATATCTTAATCTAATTTACATATACCGGTAAATCGAGTCTATTTTCATTCAAATCCGACCAATAAAACGAGAAAAATGAAAAGTTTGCCCAATTTATTGGTTGGATTCGTCCCATTTTGGGTATACATAGGTTTCTGAGTCCTCTTAGTACCCCACATACCCTTCTTATGATCTGGTTAAGTGATATATGATAATGTGAATGTGAATAACTTGAATCGAACAATTTATCATTTATGAAGTTGGGTCAGCCAAATAAAAATTTTTTTCAATAGAAGCTCATTATAAAATATCTTTAATGAAAATTTATTCCTCGGTAACAGTTGACCGGCGAAGCTGAGACCAATACATTCTTGTTTCTCAATTCATAATGTTTCTAAATTATATACAATTATATCATGATATCTCCCCCCCCCCCCCACCCCGCCCCAGTTAATCTTCAACCCTAGCATTCATTTATTTTAAAAATATAATTTAATCATTAAGTGACAGCATTTTGAATTTGGGTTAAGACTCAAAAATTGAAACCAGATTTTCATTTAACATTTAAATCGGAATTCCGGTAATGAATTGACTCTCAGAATGTAATTAAATCACAAAGAAAAATATTTGAACTGACTTTATAAAAATTAATAACAATTATTTTTAGATTTTAATAAAGTATTTTACAGATTGATCTTTGAATCTAATAAGTTCTGCTTTAAAGAAATCGAATGATTATTAGATATTAGAATCCACTTCAATCATAAAGCCTGACCACTAATTAATTCGTGCGCTCATTAGTCATAACTCTGAACTTAATTGAATCAAATTTTATTAACAATTTATTTGTAGTCATGTTTTAATTTTCGTTCAAAAGGGTTTGAGTCCACTCAGAGTTTAAGAGTTTAATAATGATTACAGGCAGTGATTACACGCTCGGCGCTCGTGCTTAGAGGAATTTTCACTCTCAGAGCTCGTGCTCTCGCTCGGGGAAAATGAAACGCTCGAGCGCGCTCACGCAAATATTAAGGTAGCCAATGTAGAGGGTACTGAGCTTTTACATGATTTGTGAAACTTTTTCTTACACAAAATTAGTTTATTTTAAAGAAATATTTGATCATATGTGCGATTCTATGCCTAAATTCTTTAAAACAGAATAATATCTGTGTTTATTATAGAAGTATGAATTTTTGTTTAAATAAAAAGGATAAAGACCTTTGTTTCTAAAAAACATTTTAATATGTAATACACTTGACGTTCGTTCGAACGTACTCACGCTCGGAGAGCCAAACTCGAGCGTTGAGCATCACTCATTACAGGTCTGTTCATATCTTTCACATAATGAACGTTTTTAAGTTTTTTTTGAATAACGTTTAATAATTCTATAGTTTTGTGGCTCTAAGTGTCAAAAAGATGTGACAGGACAGGCATCAGAGCTTTTAAAATAATTAATGTTGCAAAGCATTAAATTTATATTAAATTTAGTCCTCTAAAGAAAATTTTATTAAATTTAACAATGCCAAAATTTATTTTTTAAATTTACATCCCTGGCCTACAAAGACCAAAAATGCTGACTATGGCACTGCGTTATATCGATGGTCAGCGGTTTCATCGTTTATAGCATTTGTCTGCACAGCTCACACAAAAATCGTTAAAATGAAATTAAATGTAAGTAAAGATAAATAGTAAATGTCATTCATACTATATATTAGTGAATAATTATTGCCTTCAAATGAGTCACGAGAAAGCCTTGCAATCAGTAATATTTATTACATTCTGAACAATGCTTTAAAGTGCAGTTTACGTAATAATTGTATTTCGAAACTTCCTGTAATATGTTTAGACATCGAATGGTTAATAATAAAACAGTTATCTTTAACTTATTGCTCAATCGCTTCTCTGAATATAGTTTTACCCATTAATACCTTTGACCTAAATATTGAATATTACTCTTATATTTAACATTTATATTTCGTAATATATTATACGAGAACATCGTGTTTGCAAATTATCTCATAAGTCAAATAAAATAGAAATTATATTTTTCGTCAAACAAGTATTAATCAAATTAATACAATTGAAAGTTTCTAAAAAAAGTTAAACACTGTATAAATATTGCATGAAAATAGTTCTTTTCAATAATTTGAAACCAAGTAAGAAACCAATTATTTTTTCATATTGCATCAAATTGTTGGCAAATATCTCTATTTTAATTTTAGCTATTATTGCAAAAATAAATTAATGTCAGTTCAAATGTAGAACAAAAAATTATTTAATGTTGAAGTCAATAAGATTCAAATATTCTTTTAATGTCTCTCAAATAGCACTGTCTAATCTTGAGTGTGTAAAATCCCTTCACTTTTCAACATATATCCCATTTTTCAGGTACTTTCGGGTACAAAAAAGTAGTTTTGGTTTATTATTCAAATTATTTTAAACGAAGTGAGGCTTTGTGTGCGTCATTATTTTTACAGTACTTGATCTGGGTATCGATACACGAGATTTGAATGTTCAACGAAATGAACCAAACCTTTCAAGAAGAGTCCCCTCCACCCGAACGAATGTCGAATTTTTGATTGAATCAAATGATTTAATTACTTATATTTTAATTGTTTTGCAGTAAAAATAAAATAAATAGAAATTCTCAGATTCTTAGCAGTTTTCACATAACTTAAAACAGTAGAATCTAAAAGAAACATAAAGAATATTGGGAAAATTTTGGAAAATTAAGGAAATGAATCCTAAAATTCCGGAAAATTGGTTTCAATACTTTAATTTTTGTAATAATAGAAATCGTGTGTATATTAATGTACCGAAAACTAGGATAAAAACATGTGATAAGAACTTTGTAATTAACTCTACTAAACTTTTTAATAATTTACCAAATTTTGTAAGAAATTGTGACTCATATTCAGCTTTTTATAGATTTTTAGAGCAATATTTTAGATAAAAACATTTTACTTGATGTAATCTTTGTTTAAGATCTTAAAGTTATGGCCAAGATTTGCAAACTTAAGCTGTAATATTTAACATGCCATCAATAAATCATTATTATCATTATGTTATTAATGTTATTAATGCGCTCACCGATGCTTAACATATAACATATTTCATTTAAATTAGGGGATGTTAAAAAATGATATCCACTGCAGGAGTGAGGGAGTTCACTCAAAACGTGACTAAAAATGGTAAATAAGGGGGTGGGGGTCGAGAAGGTTCGGACATCCACTTGAATGTCATTAATATTTAAACATATTGGAGAAAACTATTATCAAAAGTGCAGTTATATATTGTTTATTTTTTATAGAAATGAGAGAACGGTCTATCAAAGACAGCAACAAATACTTTGTTTTTTTAAAACATTAACTTTATTGAAAAAACTGGTCAAAAAATTGCGTTTACAGGGGTGAGTCAGAGAAAATGTGACATTCGTGCAGAGGTATAAAGAATTCATATGATTGTGGACATAGGTAAGGGATGGAGAGTTTAGCCTGAAGGTTGTGTGGATGTCATATTTGAATGTTCCTTATGAAATATAAGCGCAAAATACGTCACACAATAGAGATTTTAGAGTTAAGTTCGGTAAACTATAACATCCGATCGAAAGACTTTTTTGTTTCGGTCATATTCTGTTAGTGACAGAGATAAAAAACATTTTAAGTATAAGCAATTCAATTGAAATAACTTATCTTATTTCAAATAAGTTAGTACAGAGTACAGCTAAACGCAAAATGTTTGTCCTTTATCAATATCCATCATCAAGGAAATGATGTGAATCATAAGGGTTTGAAAACTCATTACTATCTCTTAATACTTGTACTCATTAGTACTCAATACTAAAACTCATAAGCACTCAATGCTATTACTCATTAACATTTCAATTTTTTAAGTATA
>JAUJYT010001600.1:0-11013 GCA_033996565.1 Nanhermannia nana
AATAAATTCATAATAAAAAATTAATTTAAAACAAGTTAATGAGAAAAGAATCGATTGAAAGAAAAAGAGAATCTATTAAAGAATACAGAAATGATTAAAAAATATACAAATGATTAAAAAATAGGCAAAATGGGCAATGAGTTTATTTGAACAACAAAGATAATAGCGGCAGAAGCGTCAACTTTTATTTAGTTGCAGCATTATGCTTATAATAGTAGGGCTGCATGGCTTTTGTAGCCATGAAATCATGCGACACTATTCGAATATCAATTGACATTATAAAGTAAAGCAATAGAATGGATATATATATAAAGTTGATGTTAGCACAAAATCGACAAAAGCTGCTCACTATTGCCAACTTTTGCAGCTCAATCGATTTCAAATCCCATCCTCAGGAAACCATTCAAGCTTTAGTTGGTGTGCTCTTCAGATATGTGTGATTCAAACCCTATTCTCTGTTGCGAGTCGTCTTTCGCCTCTCTGCCTGTCTGTCTCTGTCTCTCCCTCTTCTCTCTCCCGCTACTCAAAGGCATGGCATTAAAAGTTGCAAGAGTTTGAAATTGCAAACTAGAGCCATGTGTGCATTATTAAAAAGTGAATTGCCTTTGCCTTCGAGATACTAAAAGACCAAATAACAGATAAAGAGATACTACGCTATAACTAAAGCTCAAACCCATCCTTTGACATCTTTAATAATTAAAGGATTCATTGAGAGATTCATTGAGATTTTGTAAAACTTGTGTTTGTTTTGCACCCTTCAGTCATTAGCAACTCATTCTCAGTTGTTTTATTCATATTCTATTATGACATCCTCTGAATAGATTTGCAGAACTGTATATATCAATACATAAGATAAGTACTCTATTGAAAGACAAACAGATGCAGCTTTATTGAGGGGTTAAATGCTAAATGAAATTTAAATGATCGAACTTAAAATGCACTTAAATATCGTGACTAAGCGTTGAAGGGATGCGTTGCCTTTCGTGCCATCAGACGTGTCACTTATTGCGCCTCTTTCTTAGGTATGATTAATCGAATTTTTGCCAAATATTCATTATAATAGAAAATATACAGCACTGATACAGTTCGCTGTTTCAAAGTTTTATCTAAAGATTGTAAGACTACTTGTGTTATAATAAATCAGTTAATTGATATTCGAGGTCTGTATTGAAAGAACATGAGTACGATATTAAAATAGTTAATTGTTTAATCGTGGCTTTAATAGCAACGGTATTACACAATAATCTGTTCTCCTCTTTAAATCAAAATCTAAAGTTCATTAAACTTACAAAAGTCACTATTAGTGACTTAACGACTGCACTAAGCAATAAAAATATATAATTTAAATGATAACAGTATGACTATTATGATAGGGCTATTAGAAAAATAATATTAGTTTATTAATTATGTTACTGTATAGAGTAAATAGATTGGAATACAGCAATGAACTAATGCACTACAGACAATTTTATCTGTTATTATTGAGTTCTACATTTTTTGCAGCGAACAATGCTTGACAACTTGGATGACAACGGGAAATTTGGTTGATGGCATTGACGTTTTAGCTTGTTCAACAAATTTAGCTCTTGTCGCATGGAATATAAGCCTGTATTTCACTTACTTTTGTGTATATATATCGATCGTGCTCCGCATGCAGAGGCGTTTTTTGAAACGCGGGATCAGAACTCGAAAGAAGATAATGCAATGCGATGCCATGCATTGCAAAAGGTCTAATAGCAAAAGTTGGCAATGGCTTTATGAGGATAGCAAAAGAAACGGAGTAAAGTCATAGTATCTACGAAACGAAAGCCTTCTCGCTCGATATTGTGCAATGTCACTAACGTTGGATTATAGTTTAAGTTGAATGCTTACTTTGAAATTCACGCTCTGATGGAAAATCAAGCGCCAGAGCGCCAGAGGGACAATAAAAAACATGAATACTGAATCCATCAAAATAAGTAATGTTATAGCTATCCTATACTCAAGAGTTACTACAGCTTCACCTCAATTCTAGAGTACCGTCTCTGCTTTAATAAGTATAGTATATTAACATTATAAAGGCTTAAACCCTATGACTATCGTACAGATAATTGTGAGCAAAATCTAAATTCGATTCAGTGTTTATTACTGTACTGTACTTTTTCCTCAATAGAGACATGGATGAGTGCAAAGCAATATTCTTATGTGAATAATGAGTAAAAGCACTTTAACAGCAGTGCACATTTGATGCACAATTATTATCGTGTTGATGGTTGTGTCCAACTGGTTATGTCTGCTTCGTTAAGCACAATATAGTTACAAAACATACTCTACCTTTCGAGTTAGTGCACAATTAGACATAAGAGTAGCAGTACTACAAACTCTAACAATTATTATTATTAACATACAAACCAAATATAATGAAATAATAAAAAGTAAACTTATAAAAGTGGCTCAAGTACTAGTAAATATTATAGACAGATAGTTTTGGTCGCATTAAACTTATCTAATTATATGATCGAACTTAAAGTGCATGAGCTTTGAAGGGATGCGTTATTTAATATATATTTAATAAGCATTTTGTATATTTAATATGAAATACCAGTTATATTGATATAACTAACTCGTAAGTATTCTACAATCTATACAGGCAGTAGAGCTTATTATATAATATGTATATAAGTTATTATGATCATAATGTAATGTTATTATTAACTTTTATAAAACATTTGTCGCTCTCATAAAATGCTGCTCACATCACACATGCCTTAACACAATTGCTTAATTGGAGACGCTGTCAAAGTTAGTTAATAAGTAAACTTCAATTTTAATATCTAAATCGAAAAGTGAGAGGTGGAGCGATATTAACCTAATTAAAGTAGTTTTAATTGGCACACCTAAAAGCAATTATCAATGAACTATTAATTACAATCGATGGCATTTTATCATTAAATCTGTCATCGCGTATTCAAACGCCTATCGTATGCGTGCAAGTAATCGGAAGGTCATATAAATTACATAATTATGATACCACTGATACCACATTGAGATAGAAAAGGGTATATTAATGCTCGCAAAACGAATTACAAGACACATTGGATGTGTCGGTATGCATTACGTGCTTCATGTAATTTTGTACCTATTTTTGCTTGAAACCATCTTTTTGCTTTTAATATAGCCACAGATTGATTATCTTTTGCTAACATAGCTATAGCTGAAAGCCTATAGCTTTTGCAGGTCATTTAGTCAGCATCAATCACTATCATTTTATGCCTTGCTAATGTTAGTTACGCTTCAAACTTAACTTACATTATACTCTACAGCACTAGTTTAACGATACACCAGTATTACTACGAGTCTGTGTATGCAAAGAATCATCCATTCTAACGCAACACCTATACCATGCATTACACTGTACATTAGTTTATGTCTAAGCAAAAAAGATCACTAATTAAGTGATTACTCATCGCTCAATCTTTTCAAAATCAATTTCAGACACATATAACTTTTGAAAAGTTGTGAAAAATGTGTTTTTATAGACATTTTCTTGTTATTAAGTGCCTGATAGAACTCTTAAAATATAAATTTAATTATTTTTGTATATATAATATTATATGAGGTAAACGTAATTCCCTTAATAGCTTATACTAAACCTGCATTCCATGAACCATAAACTTTGTTCAGGAATTATATGTTAATAATGTTTTTTAAATTCGAGAATTCATGAATAGCGTGATTCAGAAAGCTTTTGATCATTCATTCAATCAAACGAATGAAATACATGACAAGGAGTAGCAATACATACATAAATCTGTCATAAAAGTTATGAATAAATAGATTATCTCTACTAAAGAGCCCTATCTTTGAAACAATCATATCACTGAACTTTTGCATCATTTCAAGTCGTATTAAATACTATTGAAATGATGTTATTAATGGATATTTTGATTCACAAATGCATATAATTTGTTACTTTAAGAGCAATAAAAAAGCTATTATTGATTCAATAGCTCTCATAGCTCTCTATTTGAAAATCAATAGTCTGTGCCATAAGTAATGCTATCAATATAGAAGTCCATTAGTTAAGTACCACAATTGAGCAAAGCGTGTCTCCATCTAATGCTTCCCACCTAATCATAAGACCCGATATCACATTCAACTTTTTAATAGTGATTAACTACTTTCTAATCAATCTCCGAAATAAACTTTAATTAATAAGTATATAAAAATGCAAAACATCTATAACTAGTATAAGACTAAACATCTTTGAATAAAGTTTCAATTTTGACTCGATTTGAATGTTTGAGTCCTAACGGCTATTATTTGAGTGCGAACTATTGACAAGAGTAACGGTTTCGTCTTTATTACCGAAATATACTTTGTTCGTCATATTAATGAAAAGTCCAGTTTCTACGACACCAGCAATCATTTTTATTTTAGTGTTCACTTCATTCCAATCCCAGTCCTTTTCATTACTTTCAAACTTCCAGTCGATTATGAAATTCGCGTTATCAGTGACCAGAGGACCAGCTTTTGCTTTAGCCATTCGTAGGTCAGCACTGCCTCCAAACATGTGCTCTATTTTTGTCTTAACCATTACATGACTCATAGGAATCACTTCAATAGGAACTCCTTTTGTCCAGTTTTGGCCAAAACTTACTGAATTTTTAGTATAATCAGCGACAATAACCAACTTTTGAGAGGCGGAAGCGATTATCTTCTCCTGTGTGAGACACCCACCGCCGCCTTTTATTAAATTCAATCGCGAGTCCACTTCATCGGCGCCATCAATGGTCAGATCGAGTTCTGGAGTCTCTTCCAAATCACTTAACCTTAACTCATATTTTCTGATCAGTTGTTTGGCCTCAATATTCATATCAATTAAAATACAATTATTTTAAAATAATAAACAAAAACACATTTAAAACCTGATAAGAAGTAGGGACACAAATCACATCCAATTTCTCGTCTCTCACTCTTTGGGCTAATCTTTGGACTCCATATACGATTGTGGAACCGCTTCCGATACCAATACGACTAGTGTTTGACTATTAGTTCAATAAATATTATTAATGTTTATATCAATTGTATTAGTTATTTAAATTAAATTCAATACAAACCAATACGTTTTCGTCGACCGCACGAAAGGCTGCCTTTTGTTTGGCTATTTCCACGCAATTCATTATTGAACTCAATTTAAATGACTTCTTATTTAAATAAATACTTGTCAATAGCCTTGAATTGTATGTCAATTGTTTATATGACATGAGATCAGGATATCTGTCATATTATACTATATTTACATTACATTACTCTCTGATTACACTTCAGATTAAAATTAGAGGAAATTTGAATTTTTTTTCAAAACTATCATTTTTAGCAATAAATGACTCAAAAAATTGTTTTATTTATTCATTGAATTTAAATGAGAAACTTTAAAATGAGTGCAAATTATTTATTTGTAATTTATGTACATTTTATTTCATTTAAAAACAGTTCGAAATATAACTCAAATAAAACTCAATGTTTAAAAAAACATTATTTCTGAACATTTGAGACAAACTTTAAACACGTGTTTAACACACAAATATTGAAATCACAATAAGTTGTGATTTATTTAATAATTTTAATTTAATATAGATTTAAATGTTTATATAATTAAATAATAATAACCATAAGTGATGTCTAACTTTAAGGCCACGACTTTGTCAACTCTGCCCTCAATAATAGAGCCGTTGACGGAATCGGCGAAGTATTGGCAGAACTCGTTAGAGTCAGCGAAAGTGTCCAAAGAGTTTTCGGCGATCAATTGCATTGATATAAATGCAAATCACGACATATTAGTGACGTCTTCGACACGAATAGCAATCTATGAGTACTATAGTATGGAAGTGAAGCGATCCTATACTGCGCCCAATTTTGTGCCTCTTTTTGGCGCTAATTATCGCAAAACAGACTCAAAGCTAATGGTTTCGGGTTCTGGTGATGGAGTGGTCAGAGTTTGGGACATAAAGAATAGCAAACCATTGCGTTCTTTAGGAATGAGTGACAAACACAAAGAGTGCAAACACTCGGCGGCCGTTCGAAGAACTCATTTTTGTGGTAATTCGCAAGTCGTGTCCTTCAGTGACGACAAACACATCAAACTTTGGGACATCACTGAGGAGAGTCTTGTGTCCACATTTGGCGACAATAAGAGCGCACACAATGATTATATTCGAGCCTCACATGTGATCGACAGCTCCTCAACAGTAATATCCGGTTCTTATGACCATAGCGTCAAACTATGGGATCTGAGATCACCTCAAAAAGAAGTCAATCATTTAGATCACGGCTCACCTGTTGAGGCCATTGCTGTCAGAAATATGTTGGCAATTAGTTGTGGCGCAGACACTGTCAAAATATTCGATATAATCGGTGGTAAAGTATTGAAAACTTTAGTGAAAACTCATCACAAAACTGTTACCTCTGTTTACAATTATGGCCCGTATTTGTTGACCGCTTCTATTGACGGACATTTGAAAGTATATGATTCCAACTTCAATATCGCCGCTTCGCTCACTTTCTCTCCCGCACAGCTCTTGTGCTGTGCTCTCGACGACAAAGTACTGGCGGTTGGCGCTAATGATGGGCTCTTCTCTGTTAATAAATTCAAAAGCAAATCAACTCATACAGAAAAGACAAAATCTAATAAAAGTGTTAATAGACATCGATATTTTAGAAGTGAATATACAACTGATGATGAAAGCTCTAAAAGAAAAAGTGAATCTTCAGACAGAAATATTTTTGTTAAAGCGAATAAAAAGAATGATTATTTTCTCGCAAAACATGATGAATTGCTGAAGCTGTTCAATCATTCTGCAGCTCTCGACAGAGTATTGCGCAAAAACCATAACGAACCTCAAATTGTCGTCAGTTTTATGCAAGAATTGATCAGAAGAGGAGTTTTGAAGTCATCACTGGCCGGAAGAACTGACAAAAATCTTAAGCCTATTGTCGAGTTTTTGGTCAAAAATATAAAAGACCCGAAGTTTAATCGTATATTAGTTGATGTGGCACTCATTCTAACTGACGTTTATATGCCTCACATTAATCGTTCGCTAGAAATTCAATCAATGTTTAAAAAACTTAATATTGTTATTAAATCTGAATTAAATTCTATGCAACAAATGCTAGAAATCGCGGGACAGATCTCTTCACTTATAAATAGTTCAATTAAATAGTTATTTAAATAGATTACTAAAAGACTCCTAATGTCAAACCAATTGTTAAAAAAAATTATTATTTTAAATAAAATGTTTAAGGGATAAAAAAATTTCGTTTTTTGAACTTTAAAGGTTCGAAAAGCAAACCATAATTTGAGAGAATGTCCAAACAAAAGGCAAAATCATTTTTTTGGGCAATAGCAGAAACATTATGCTGTTGTTGTATGAATACTAATAAATACAGAAGTATTGTTCGGACAGAGAGTACTATTGAGCCCTCAATAGTTGATAATTCTAGAAATAAATTAAATAGTCTTCCATTGAAATATCGATTCAAATTCTATCCCATCAGAGAATTGCCACCACCTGAACCAGTAAAATCAAAATCATTTGAGTTTTTGGAAAGCGATGACGAGTTTAACAAAATAATTTCATCTCCAATTAGTTTATCAGAAAAGTTGAACCAAGCATTAAAACTTCGAGAACAAAGAATGTTTAACCCACAGAAAGAGTGCAATGCAATGAACCAAACTTGCACTCAGAATATACCTGTATATCGCAAGAAAAGGAGAGCTCCACCGCCACCAACACCTATCCCTCCACCAGAATATTATAAACAGAATGCTGTGATGGAAAATGTTGAGTCAAGTCCACAAACGAGAGATACAGTAGTAAACAAACGATATGAAGAGGAGGAACACAATCCATTGACTGCACTCAAGGAATTGTCTGCGCTCAAGGATTTGACTGCACTTAACAAAACTTCTACTCACAAAAATATAAACCGCAAGAAAAGGAGGGCTCCACCGCCACCAACACCAACACCTATCCCTCCACCAGAAGATGATGGACAGAATCTTATGGTGAAAAATGTTGAGTCAAGTCCACCACTTGATAGGAGTCACTTGAATTCCAATGAATTGCGAGATCAAAAAAATGAATCATTTATGGCAACTGTTACTCAAACTCAACTTCAATCGAAGCCAAATATAAAGCATTTGAGAGAACTTTTATCCCCTTTAAAAAAAGATTTAAAAACACAATTTGAAAATCAATCAGATTCAAGACCAGAATCGGGACACGAATACAAATAGTTCAACGGCTAAATAAGGGCTAATAAGTGCTTTTGACTCAAAAATATTAATTCGATATTTCAATACAAATACAAATAAAATATTATTTGATTATAATTTATAAATTAAATATTATTTATTATAATCAATTTTAAGTTTGATTTTTTAGATATTTTAAAATTATCGTTTTATTTAACTTAAAGCTAATGTGAGAAAACAGCTTTTGATATGTAATGTTGCCCATAGGCTCGAAAACTCCAAGCCTGAGCCTGAGCCTGAGCCTGAGCATGGATTTAAAACCTGAGCTTCTAATTAGCTTCTGGAAGCGAGCCTGAAGCCCAGGCTAGCCTGGCCTCAGCCTGAACTAATAATCAAATTTATGAATGATTGACTTGTTTGAAATGAAAAACATATTTTGAGTAATTCATTTGTTCATTTTATACTTTCGAGTGCCTAAGCTTCATCATAAAGTTTATACATTAACTAAAGGTACTTTCCTGTACTACATCTATTTATTTAAACGCAGAATCAGCTCGAGTGTCAACAATACATTGGGACACATACCACACTATAGCCGAATATATAGTGGTATGTCTTTAAGCAACAATTACTTAAACTAAAATGATTTAGAGATATGTTACTAATTAAGTTTAAGAGCGCGATAAAGAGACTTTCATTATTATAACACTTAATTTTAAATAAACATTTACTGTATGTCAACAACAAAATTCCTAAACATAGTGTTTTTCTGGTTGACCGACATCTAAACCAAATTTGCATTTAATTCCCAAAATGGAAAATAGTAGACAAGAACTTTCAGTTGAAAAGCATTGCATTCACATCAGAATAAAAACGAAAGAGAATGAACAAAATATTAGTCAAACATTCGCAGCATTGACATCACCACAGCTTTCGACAACAGATTCAGAATCGGATTTAACTATTGAATGCAAAAAATCTATTTCTAAAATTGATAATTCATTCCTACCATTGATATCACAACAGATTTCGCTGTCAGAGTGTAAGGAATTTAAATCACTGAGTTGTTCATCATTTGTGTCAAATTTATCTCAATCTTTAAAAATATTGTCTGAATCACATCCAAGTTCACCGCAAAATTCCTTAACTGAGTCTTCATTGAAATCAGTAATAGAAAATCAAGAATCAGAGACTATATCTTCTATAACTACAAATTATTCAACGAAAGAAGATAACAATAATATGTATCAGAGAGCAAAACAATAAGTTATTCTTTAATCGAATAAGAATTAGTTTCAATTAAAATAGAGAAAAGAATTTTATTTTTAATAATCAAAAGTATAGCTCTTTTTCAGACAGTGATAATGCTTGCGGGCCATCTTTTTGTGATAAAATTTTGTGGTTTTATAGGACGTGATCTACCTATCGATGAACCGATTACTGGAGAAGAAATCGAAGCAAAACTGAAGCGTCCAATTCTTGAGGCGCTTTCAATGGATAAATTTTTAGCACATGAACATTCGCTTTTTGAAAATAAATCCTATCGAATGGATGACAATCAAGAAAATAATTCTAAAATTAAATTAAACCATAAAATAGGAAGTGATTCCGACTTAGATAATGATTACAATTACAGTAATAATCCAAATGTTAAAGAATTTAAAGACAGTTTAGAATATACTAAAAAAATGAATTATTAGTCAATAATGATATAAAGAAAAATTAAATTAAATCCCAATTACAAAACACTGAGAATATTCTGAAAAGATATGCTTTTGAGAGAAATATAAGGCGCAAACTTGAAAATAAATTTGATTCACAAGAAAAAGCTGACAATAAAAGCCATAATAATTATTGGATAATAAAACGCGAGAAAGAGATGCAAAGATGTCGCGAAGAGATAGAAATCGCAAATAAACATGAAATGCAAAGACAAGGACTTGCGGAAACTGATAATTTTGTTGATCAAGATTTAGACTCAAATTAATTTTCATTACCGAAGACAAACTTTCGAAGAGATGAACATAAAATTTATAGAGAAATGATTAAATACAGAAAACAGAATAATTAAACTTAAGCTTTAAACAAATTTAAACTCCGATTCATTTATAATTGTATATCACAATTACATTTTAGTGTTGAGCATAACCTCGTTTTATTTAGAAAAGGATTGATCTTAAGCTTTTTGGAGTGTGCTTTGGTTGAGTTTTAAGCAAACATAAAAAATAAAATCTTTTGACTTTTCTGCTCTGCAAATAATTTGATAATTAACAAACTGATCATTTGTAAAACAGTTATCACAATTTTGTAAATAACATTATAAACAGAGCAAAAAGACAACATAAGTTTAATCTATATAATTGAAAGTACTTTTTCTGTCCAAATTTTAGAATATTTTTTCGCCTATAAAACACTTGTCGACTGAATTATACTAATGTATTAAAAGAGAAGTTCATAAAAAGGCTTTGAGCTTATTTTTAAAAATATAAACTTGAGCTTTAAGGAAAATCGAGTGACTGCGCTTTAGCTTGAGCTCTAACAAGATCAGGGTACTATTGCATTATTGAGACAAAGTACATCACAAATACATTAAATACAGCAGTTATACGGTATATCATATAAGTTACATTAATTACAGGCTATTAACTTATGTTCCGTTCCTTGTGTATCAATAAAAATATATACTAAATCAGCGTTCTGTTGCATTTAGTATAGAATATAAAAAGAGTTATCTTACAAATCAATAGACTTAAAGTTTGAACTCAATATCATTCGTT
>JAUJYT010001601.1:0-11013 GCA_033996565.1 Nanhermannia nana
CAAAGCAAAAATAAGTATAATTTTATATAAAATATTTATATCAGTGAATAATAGTGAATATAATATAGCATTAATAATTGATCCCATTATTAGCCAAATAGAAAGCAAATACTTTGACCACAATTTAGTATTATATTCATTAATCTCTGAATATAAAGAATCCAATGAAAAAAACATTTTTATCAATACATTTCTTTTGGAAAACTTTTTCTTTTTGATCATTTTTGAGATCTTTTCATTCAGTTCTTTAATTTTAATTTTAATATAACTGCAGCTTAAATAGAAATATATGACTTGCCATACATTAATACTATACATATAATAAACAGATAAACAAAATAATAAACTATTAGGAATACCATAAATAATAGTATCCATAGCTGAACAATTTGTGATATATGGAAAGATATTCACTGTAAATCCTGCGATAGGGGCAGAAAACTTAATAACGTATTCGCATATATAGAACAGTCTTTTCGATAGTTTAATTAATTTATAGACTTCTTTTTCATTTGTGAGACCAATACTTTTTGGTGAAACAAAACCCGACATCATTTCAAATACTTTAAGAAAAGTGGGTTTTATGTCATTCTTATAGTTATAATAATAGATTAATTGTGAAGCTATAGTCAGAAGTAGAAGAAAAACTATTGCGAGGTTAGCGTGAATTCTTACTCCCAAAAAATAAGCAAAATCACCGAAAATTATAAATAAATTTTTATAATTATTTGGGAATAAGAAAGAAACCAAACATTTGATTAACACAATTAAATTTACGCTAAATATGATTAAAGGATTGTGTAATTTATTTCTGTTTAACTGATTTCTTGATGTTAGACATAAACCAATTCTATACAAATGATTTTCTGCTGAGCTAATTATTACATTCGGTGGTAACACTACTTTTGGATCAAATTTATTCATTTTTCTAATGCTATTGTATTAAAACCAGTGGCGTACCCAGAAATTTTTGGTTGGGGGGGGGCTGAGCATAAGAAAAATCGAAGATATGGCAATTTTTTAAATTTATAAAAATCTCTGGGGGGCTACAACCCCCCTTACCCATAGCCTCATAGGTAGTTACGTCAGTGTCTCCAATCGTATAGTTATATAATTTTATTATAACTCTTCTATCTTTTCTATCTTTTCAAGTAAGTCAATACGTCTAACTATTATTTATTAGAAATTATTATTAACGGAAATTTACAATATCTTGAGTAAGAATTGACTGCAAGAAAAAGTTAAGCCATGATAAACATATCAGACACTTAGTTCTTAGAGCCTTAGTCTTAAAGTAAACTATTCAGACACAGAATTCTCCCAAAAATAATAAAACTCATTAGCTTTAGGGTATTAATGCTGATAAACATTATGCAGTATAAACATAACAATTATGGTGCAAACGAAATGAGATTTATATATCACACGATTTTTTCACTTATCATCTGAATTGAATACTACTAATTAAAGTTAGTGATAACACTAATTTATTTTGGAAAATGTGTGTTAGTCTGGTGTTAATTATTGAAAATATGTCGAAAAGGATTATTTTTTAAAATTACTCGAGTTATCACTTATTCATGGTTTGGAATTAAGAAAAATTTTATTAATATTAATCGATATAAGCTATAAATTACTGATAAATTACAAGTTTGTTAGCTTTAAGTTTGGTTTACTTTTTCAAGTCTTTTGTGAAAAAAATTCTCAACAAAAAATATGAGTTAAACAAATAAACTAATAAATCAGAGAAGTGAAGCTTGAAATAATGTTTCAACAAAATAAGCAATTAATTAAAATTTCTAAAGTTTTGAGAACTGAATGTTAATCATTTTTAAGTACAAGAAAATCGAAGTCACTGTACTAAACATGTTAGAGCCGAACCACAAACTTTAGTTAACACAGAATTTGCTTTTGAGCATTGATCAAACTTTAAACTTTTATTTTTATTCCCCATAACATATTAAATACATTTGCCGGCAATTTTTGAATATTTTAGCATTAAAGTCAAAACCAGAAATTTTGCACCAAAATTGATGCCATGAGGAAATTGAACGAATATGTTGTAAGCGAAAAATAAATTATAATGAAACCCCGGAGACTCGCTAACTGAGCAATCCTCTCAATACTATTTCTCGCATTTAAGGTGCATTCAAAGCCATAACAGAATATTACAGAATATTCTAAAATAACTCTATTGAAAAGTGTAGAAAATGTTAGACATTGAATTTGGAGCTCACCGTTAATAGCATTATGTCTAAAATCTGATTTATATAATAAGATGCTCTCATTTCTGGAATTGATGCTCTATTTTGTTGATAAAAATCATTGCACTTTGAATTCTCTCTATGATTGCACCGGTAATTAGAAACAAGAATCTTTCATTAAATATTGAAGCCATTTAATAATTGATAAGAAATAGCTCTTATTATCTGATTGCTATCTTGTATCATATAATGGCTTACATATAAGGCTTGGTCTTAACTAATGCTCACAAAGTCTAAAAAGTTTTTGTAATCCGAAAATTTTTTCAAAATCTATAAAACTTTTATATCCTAAGAGTTTATATATACTTAAAAATATATTTCTTAAAGTCATAATAAATAAAAGAACTATTATTATAAAGGTATTGTGTTATTAGTTTCTCTTCTATTATAGAATATCTTTTTAATTCCAAAGTAGAATTTTTTATGCATTTGATGAATGAAAGCTTCAGGCTTTAGGTATTTCTTATTGAATGTCTTTTTTGATATTGAGATCTGTGAGATATGCAAAGTATGAATACGAATACTATTGAACAGTTGAAAAGTGTAATCCTATGCTCTAAATGTTATTCATTCCTTCTATAGTTTAATAGAAGAGAACAGAGGGAAAGATAAAACAAACTATAGAACAATGCATAGCATTGATGTAAAGTTTGCTTAATATATAAGAAACGGATATAATATATTTTTTTGAGTAATACTATTTTACGGTAGACTTAAAAATATATTTCTAGATTGAGCTTCATTTCTATTGTTAGATAAATACCAGCATTTGAAAGCCTTCATTATAATGCTCTCTTGCACTCAACTCTGTTATCATTATCTTCAATGCAAAGAATTTTAGAGACAGAAAGCGAAAAATGAAAAATTCTAGAAATTTGGAAACTCTTACTCATAAAGCAGTTTTATTCAAAAGTTTAGTCTATTTATTACAGATTCAGATAATAAATTTTGCACACATTAAGGCTCAGAATTTATGGCATCTCAACAATAAAGGATATTTACAATAAATTTGGGGCTCATATTAACATCTATTCAGATAATATAAATAGTTGAGACAGAGCTTTATTGTCCAGAAATCAGGGATTAAATCAAAAATTATTAATCTTGAACTAATAGAGATAGAGCTACTCTATTAAAATCGATTGTATTATAAGTATAATTGAGAGAAGTATTTGTAGTAATACTACATTACAATGTAATATTGAGCTTAATTTATCAGAAGTTGTAAAGGGCATGCATTGGAATCTTGTTTACTTCGGTCATTTTATCCTTCATATCCTCATTCAAGCCTTCACTGGTCTCATTCACTCAATTATCTATTTCGCTCCAGTAATTCCCTATGTGTTGGCTCATATGCTTCGCTTGTTATAGACCAAAATACAATGCTTTTTCTTACTAATATACTTCAGCCCTGGCGTTGCTATTACTTATCATTTTCTATAACTGCAACTTTGACCGACATATACTATATGTGTATAATATACACTATATATTTATGTACTGTATAAAGATATATAGATATATATTTATTTTATTTAAAATCCCGTTTACATTAACTCCAAGTTTTATTTTATTTCTGTATTAATGATGAGACTGTGTTAGTAAAGCCCGAAAAATATTTTTGATTCACTTATGCGTAAGATTCTAAGAAATATCTCAACCCGTTAGAAGATTCTTAATCTCATTTTTATTTATTTAAAGACATTACTTAAGAATATATATTATAGATTGAAAAATGTATGTTTTAGTTGATAATAATTATTTTTCTATTATCACTAACGTTATAAATGGATAAAAAATATGTTTTTCGTTTTAAGTTATTATATTAGAGAAAAACAAGAGTTACAGAAATGAAATATTTGAACTGTAATAAAGAGCATAATAAAAGCCAAGTTCTTGAACTTGTAAATTAAAGTTTAAGTACTTAAGCATGTTTTCCAAGCGCTGTTAGACATGCTTTCAAAACAATAAAGATTTTTAATCAGTTGAATACTTATTTGAATTCTAACTTTTTAGAACTTTGCACTTTATTGCTATTCTTAGTCAGTTCTTAGTTAACAAAAGTTAACAATAGTTGGATTCGTTATATATTATTTCAATTTTTTTTACATTACATTTTACGTCTTATATTAAAATTTATTTCTTTTCTGAAATGAAAGAAAGCTCGACTGCAGCTCAGCTTTCAATCAGCTTTTGATACTTATATTTTCTTTTTCTTATTTGAAGTAAGAAAAATCTGAACTTAAAAAAATTTGTGTTTAAAATGTGACTCTTTCTCAAAAAGAGATTTTCAATATATTAGAAATAAAAATATATATATATTGTCAGTATTTTCGACTTAGTTTTTTACAATCATTTAAAAACTCTCTCATTAAAAGCTAATTAAATAGTTAGAAATTTTGAAAATTTTATTTATTCCCTAAACATATATAATTAGATTAAGTGAAAAGTAATTTTACAAATTAAAGCTAATCCTAATTTGATAACTTGCTTACAATTTAAAAATGTATGAAATATTTAATCATAATTTTTGTATTTGATAAAATCGAAATCTATATTACCATTCATACCATACATACCATACCGTACATTCATAACCATTCTATATTCTTAATGGTAACAAAAGTTAGAAACAAGTTTATCGTTGCATTACTTTTATTAACTAAAATAAAAAATTCATTTCAATTCAAGGCCAAGATTAAGACAATAAAATCTCGAATCAATACAAAAGAGAGAATAAGATTTCACTATAAAAATTGATGAAAACAATTGAGATATAAGTTTGAATTTAGAGGAAAAAACCATGAAATTAAACATAAAATATTTATGATACACATTAAAGGTGGTCTCAAGCCATGCACATAAGTATATCTTTGATTAATCTGGAGTTTTATCTGAAACAAAAAGTGAAAATAGGACTATAAAGAGCTAAACAGGCTATGAGATGACAATATAAGTTTGTGAGATAAGGATGACCTCCATTTATATGAATTCTATAAGAATCCATTTCTATACTCTTTAAATCAGAAAAATCAGATACACTTTTATAAGGTTTGAAGACATACCTGACTAACAATCATTTTAAGCTCCTTTTAAAAGCGAATTTAAAGCTAAATATTAGCGAATATGCGATTGAAAATCCGTCCGAAGCTATTGAATGCAATTCATTTATAAAACAATATTTAATCTGTTATTTTTTATATTTCTCTTTAAAAAAGATTATTTAAAAAATTTTACAAAATTCGAAAAATAAGGCTAAATATTATAGATATAGATTTGTTATCGGTTCACAAATTTGAATCACAAATTCTTTAAGCAAATCAATTATATAAATATTTTCGGTATAAGATAATGAAAACAGATATTCTTGTGGTTAATTATATCCCTAATTTGAATTTTTTGGTGCTGTAACTATTGGAAAGATCTGTTTTGTATTGTCTGCTTATTTAATTTGCAACTCATTGTTATGCATTAAAACTTAACTTAAATGTCATCATCTTAACTATGAATAGATAAAAGGCAAACCGTTAGAGTACTGTACACTTGAAGAATTAGAGATATTCAAAATCCAGTGAAGCTTAAGAACGAAACGTGACCGACAAGACATTAATTCAAATAAAAATAATAAGTTATTATATAATATTTATATATAATATAATATTATATAATATTATATATATTCCAATTCAATTAATAATTTCTTAAGAATTATTTTTATTCAATACCCTGAAGAAGGTTTAAGAGTAAATCAAAGATCCAAAAGCTTTGACAATAAATAAATCTTTTTCTAATTTTTGACTTATCGATGAGTTTTTAAATAATAATAATCAGTTATAACAATGAAATAATCGTTCTGTTTGGTGTAGAGTATAAGTTCATTACGAGCATTAATGAATAGGAGTGTCACTCATTATCAATCAATGTTTGAGTGGGATTCTCATTAAAATTTTCGTTCAGTGATGATTTATATAAAAATAATAAATATACGAACATAAGTGCTATACATGTTCTAAAGTAAATGTGTTTTTATTTACTATGTTATACTTTTACTATGAATAAGTATTCTTAACTAAATATAAATATATTTTAATTTATTTCAATAAACACAATGCTAAAGGTTCTAAAGCCCTTATTTCTCTGCATCTATTCTGGAGTGAAGAAGACATGGTTTAAACTCCTCGACAGTACTCGACTTCTGAGCTAATGATCATTTATTTCTTTTTTATAAGTTGTGGGCTTTTAAAAGAATCTGCATTTTTAGAAAAATAATAACTCGTTTAAAACTTATCAAAGGAAACCGCTAAAAGCCGAATGTTAATTATAATTATTTGTATATAAGCTTAAATGAATTTCTATTATGCGGTATTGATTGTTTACAAATGGATATCTGTATTTATTTTACTATAAATAATATCCAAAAATCTAAATATCATTGCATTAATTTAGTTCATTTCACAAATTATTTTCATACTTAAAAATAGAAGAGTTTTAAAAAAAGCTTTAATACGACTCTGATCACGAATACTACCGGTACTTAAACAGTTACTTCAAGTCAGTCAATATTTCTAAACTGCAATATTTCTCAGAAATGTTTGAGATTTCAAAAATTCTCCATTTTTTGAGGGCGTAAAAAATTGAACGGTTTTAAGGAAAACATTAAGAATCAGAGCTTTTAATGCTATTGTTTGGTTTGTTAAAGAATAAATCTAATCAAAAGTCTATTGAAAAAATAAAATTTTTAATCGAAATCGAATCGAAACCATGCACTTTTCAGAATCGATTTTGAGGGTCACTGGAATATGGATTTTCCCCGTAATGTATCTTTTTTAAAAAGAATTATTGCATAATATTTGTATTACTAATGCTACCAGTTTTTGAGTGCTCTTCTAAAGCATGACTTCCAAACCCAAACAGTGAGTTATAATTTTTAACGTATTCGCCACTATACTGAAGCAATATTTTACGGATAAGACATAGGTATAGATAAATATTTTTTTGTTTCCCTTAAATTCTTGAGTTTTTATTCGATTAAATATTATTTATTTAATTTATTTTGAAAGCTACTAAACTTAATTGAATTGAAGTCTTTAATAATAAAGAAAATAATAAAGTTTTATAAAAAAAATATTTTCGATGCCATCCTATTGTTAAATAGACTTAATTCATGCGTTTATATCTCAGACATTTTTTTATTTTTATCTCAAAAATGCACGTTTTTATGACACTTAAAAAGGGTTTAGAATTGAATTATTTTCGCTCATCTTTTTCTTAAATATTAATTACAATAAATCATATGCCATAAAAACTTTTTTAAAACATGGATGGAATCAACTATCTTACAAACTATGCTTAAGGCTATATTCATGAATATATATGAAGCTAACAGTTTATGCTCATAATAGTTAATCATAGCGTTTATTCTCACCCTTTCTCTCAAAACATAATCTTATTATAAATGATTCAAATGAGTTATTAATCATTCAAATAATTCATTGATAATTAACTTTTTTATAAAGGGTTGAAAAATAATTTCATAAATCGATATTTGAATTTATACAAAAGTTTATAGATTTAGGATTGAAATTAAATGTTTTAAGTGATTGTTATTTATTATAATTAAGAATCAGTTTATCATAAATACAAAATTAAAAGATCTTAAATCGTTTTAGTTTCAAATTTTATAATTTTTTACCGCTTTTTTGAATTATACAGACTATGCATTTGTTATAATAGGAAATCTTTTTATCATAAAGTTATTCAAATTTACATTTGAATTAAAATCATTCAAATTTGAAACGCAATGAATAAATCGTTTCAATTTTGCGCTTTTATTATTAAACGAAAAAAATTACAAAGAAATGATATTCTTTTATATATTGAAAAGAAAATTGTATAAATTGAATGCGTATTTATTTAAAATTTTGAGAATAAAATTCATTTTAAAATTGATTTTTAAATTCATTTATTCAAAATATAAATTGATAGCTGAATGAATTGAAACTGGATTTTAGGATAGATGTGAACTTACTATAGATGTAGAAGATTATTAAATTTGCTGATCGATACAATTTCACAGATAAGCCCTAAAAATAACTTATACCTGTAACACACTAGTGCTTTATTTTTACATTAGAATAGGCATTACTTAAGTGTTATGCAGAAAGGATTGATTGATAGCTTGAAAAAAATTCCAAGTAACAGAAAATAACATTTATTTATTCTCTGAATAGGTTTATACACAGTTTATCAAAAGGCTAAATAAAGAGGCACTTGATTTGCTTCTTTAACCGATAAGTACTGTAGTACTGTACGGTCACTCAAACAAAGATATGTTCTTATAATTCCGGAAGAGAGATAAGGTTTGAGAACTAATTTCATCATTTGACTAAATGCTAGTTCTCTTATCGGTTTGAATAAAAATGACATTTTCAATGACATTAATGTCTAGTCCATTACGTTTATCCCAACGCATAACTGGACTTTTCTCGATTTTACACAACTTTGTTTGAGTGTCTGTACCACTGAAGAAATAAATGGAAAATCCCATGGAGTCCAGTGATGTTTAGCAGTAAAATGGATGAGACGTTAAAATATATATTTATATTATAAGTATTTGCAATGAATTAATTGTTTACTCATTGAAACTTTTACTTTATTCAAATTAATATTGAGTCATATTTTAATTAAAATAAGCATAACTTACGGTAATAGTGGCAAACACCTAATGAACAAGTGCTTAAGTTTTGATTAGACAAGTAGTTGAAGACTAGAAGGCTATGAATAAAAGATATAATATTACTAACTGTTTGACTTGATATAAATGAATTGAATTGAAACTCAATTCTCAAACCCTTATTTTTGTTTCCGGGATGATTACTACCTAACTTTGTTTGACCCGTTGTACTCTATTATGTATTTTTACCTAACATTTGTACAACATAGGTTACAGATGTAGTCCTGACAAACTCCTCACAAAAGCTTAGTCTTCCATTAATGCACTTAAATCTCTAGACTTTGTATTTTTAAATGAATTCCCAAGAAATTAAAGATTTTTTCCTCATTCTTATAATGATTGTGACTATCCTTTTACTAATCTTTCCCATTACTCATGTGTACTCCGGTGTACCCAATAATCTATATTTTGAAAAACCGGCCAAACTTTTAATACTTAAATATCTTGAAACTAAAGATTAGACTTAATTATATTGATAGCAAAAAGTTTTCAGATTTTGTCCCATTTTATTCATAATTCTTCAAACATTTTCATTTAATTGAAATAAATTATTAAATATTTATATTTATTAAAAAAATTAATATACTTAACAGTATAACTCATTAAAACTCATTCTAATATCACTGAAATATTAATCAAAAAATGTTCACCACTTTTCAAATTAATCGCTAAATAATTAAAACAAATAAACTTATTAAAGAAAAAACATTTATCTTAATTATAAGAAACATTTTATGACTATTACTCTGATAGCATAAGTTTATTTGGAATTTATGGGGTGTTAGAGTTCGATAACTTAATTGTCTATCAATAAAACAATTGTATTAATAATTATTGCAAATATAGGACATCTTATTCGAGTCACACTTTCTACACAATACGGCATAAAACGATAGAGTATTTTGTTTTATTCTTCAATTCTCAACAGTATTTGCTGATCCATACCATAGGAACAATTTTATAACTGTTCTCTTATTGCCCTCAAACACTTCGAGTTTTCTTTATTTCCCTCCCATAGGATTTAAGTACTGCATAGGTCTTAAACTATTGCACTATTTTTGATACTTTTACAACTTTTGAATTACAGTATATTTCTTATGCTGTAAAGAGAGAATTGTTACATACATTGATTGTATGGATTCGAAACCTGTATTCAAGACCATATCAACACAAACCCATTACGAATACGACTTAGACCTCTGCAGCCGAAAGCAATTTAGAGAAAAATAAAATTTAACACATCGTAGGTTTATATGGTTTACACAGTTATAAAATGTCATTTTTATACTGTATAAAGTGTCAAATGAATAAAGTTTCTCAAGTTTCTGTTTAATAAAAATTTTTTTAATATTAAGTTTCGATTATTGTAATGCTATTAATAATTATTTTCCCAATTTTTCTGATTATTGACTTTTTGCAAAAGAATATTCTTATTGTTATAATAATGAATTAGAGTCTTATAATGGGATTCTTCTATTTCTATTGAATTCTTTTCAAGACATAATTCAAGTCTTTGATTCTTAAGCACTAATTCTAACTTATATGAAGTGATTCTGCAAATATCGGTTGAACATTGAATTAAGATAAGATTAATCAAAGGATTGAGTGAATCGATTCCTGAACTAGTACTGTATTCCTGTACTAGTACTGTATTCCTATACTAGTACTGTATTCCTGTTCTAGTACTGTATTTGTATTAATGCTTACAGAATTGTTAACAATAGAAATTGATTAATTATTAAAGCATCCAATTTAATACTGAACAAAATTTGTTTATTTTATTAACTTTTATCTTGTGTTTAGACTCTGTATTTCTCCCGATTTATCAAAAACTATTATATTATTTTCGTTTTTTAACTAAAAAAATATAGGTATTGAACGCTTTTTTAGCATAAATTTATTTTAAGGTTTATTTCATTTATTAGACGATGAAAATTTGTTTTTATTAATTAAATTATATTGAAAACAAATAAGAAACCAACCGAGGATTGAATTTTAAAAATTTTTAACTGTATT
>JAUJYT010001602.1:0-11013 GCA_033996565.1 Nanhermannia nana
TGAAAATTTTGAAAACAATTTCAAAGAACAATTATTTTAAGGTATTATATCTTTTCCTTACTTTAATTTTGTTTATTTGCTTGTAATCAACGCACAGTCGGAATCTTTGATTTTTCTAAATAAGTCAGTTTTCTGAAAAATTTCAATTTCATTTTTTAAAAAATTTCTTGGATTAAAATTTTGAAAAATATTTTCAATATGTTCCGTATCACCAATAAAGTCAAAAATTATATGTACAGTGCCATACAGTAAAAAATTGATAGATTTCAATGTAGTCAAAGTCAAGTATTCATAATCTTAAAAACTTGAATTCAATTTTGTTAGAGATATATAGGGTGGAAAACATTATACTTCCATAAAGTATTTGTTTATAACTTTTAGAATAAGTATATTTAAATAATAAAACTAAACTATTTCTCAGGTTTAATCGAACATTTTTTTATATCATTCGATTTGTTTGAATAAAAGTTGGAGGTGCTGCAGTTGACTTCATTTGAGTGTTGTTTTAACGTCTGAAAGACATGACTTTCATGTTAGCTTAGTGCATAGACGACAGCACTCAAATTTGATGTAAATTCATCCTAGCTCAAATGTGTACTCCTTAGGATGCAGTGCAACACACTTTCGCACTAAAGCCAAAATAAATTTATCAATTATTTTCGTAAATTTAATACAAATTTAACAAAATTCAAATGTAATCAACTGCAGCACCGCCAATATTCATTCAAACAAAAATTGAATGACATGAAAAAACAGATCAGTTTCGTGATTTAATTATTCTTATTCTAAAAGTTATAAACAAATACTTTATGAAAGCATGTTTTCCACCCTGTAGTGTTATTATAGTTAATATGGCATAAAAATTGCATCACATCCCTATTCAAAACATTTTCAATTGCTATTAATTTTAGAAAACTTTAAAAATTGTATTTAAAGAGGAACAAAATGAATTATTTTTAAACAGTAATATTTCATTGTCAAGTCATGTCATATTCATTGGTTTCCCCCATGTTTTAATTCAAATTTAAAATGATATAGTGCTCTATTTTAGTACAATTATTTAATGCATTGTCGAAACCTGTCTTTGACAAATAATTTTATTGGTTTAAACGGGGTTCGGTCTCTCCGATAATATTAAGGAAATGCGAGACTTGAACGCGTGCCATAAAACACAGTCATGAATAACAGCTCGAGACACAGGCACTCAATCATAATCATAACTGCAAAGCACACACAAGCCTTTTTCATTTTGTTAATTAGATTTGATCATATCAACTATTATTTTTTGTTATACGATAAAAGACCAAGCCTTCCACTACTCAAAAATTAATATAACAAAAGTGAGGAGAAGGTGGTAGTGCTCCCATCTTTTTGTGGACACCCATTGCGTTACATGGTTTGTTATCACTTATCAAAATCAATCGATGATATATACGAAGGCAATTACCAAAATAATAATTTTCATAAGCGCTAATGTTCTCAATTTTCTGTTAGATTTAGAGTAAGAGCTTTCAAAACTTGTACTACAGTATTGTTATTCTTTTACTGACTTCGAATGCAACTGCTTTGCCACTGTTGTGCAGTTCCTGCAACTCTGTCTCCCATACCAAGTCTGATGTAATCAAGCATGCAATGAGAGTCACGGGTACATAAAGGGTCTCTTAAGAGAGACTCAAAGTCAGAGAGACGCTGTTTCACGCTTTTCTGGCTGAAGCTCAGTTACCACCGAATTTGTTCTAAAAATAATTTAAGTTATGCATTGGTATAATTAAAATACAACATTTCATTTAATTAAGATATTAATGAAGTTATTTTGATAAATGATATAAATTATTGCTATCTGTAGTTTATTGGTGTGGTTTATATTGAATACGATAAGAGCTCAAAATACTTCAAAAGAGCTGAAAAATTTTTATTAAAAAACATTAGTTGGAAAAGTTCAAGTTTAGTTCACATCAATTATTATAATTAATTAAAAGTTTAAAATAAATAATGGTTAAAAATAATATTTAAAAGATTACTCTATTGATTGATATTTGAGTTATATTTTTTCAAAGTTAGTCTGAAAGTCTGTTCACAAAATTAGCTGAAAATCTTGGGCTCATTGGGTTTAGGAATTGAAATAAATCATTTGTTTGACATGACTTTATTGCTAGACAGCTAAGCCTTGCAAAATTCGCTTCATTTATCAATTTGTTTAAAAAAAATAATAATCCAAAATTCATATTTTTGACAATAGAAATGACAATAAGTTTAGATATTGTCTGCAAAAGAATTTTAATCAATCAAAATTGAATGAGATATACGGTAGAGAAGGGAATAGAACTTTTTAAACATTGAAGAAATTTGAATAATATATATATCTCATACTTATGGAATGCTTACCATAAACAAGACTAACTATGAAACCCAACTATATGTAGTGGAGTTTTCTGTAGTTGACACCAATGATTTATCTTTTCTCAACAGAAAAACTATTTTATAATGTATGCTCAACGGAAGAGTGCTATACATATGTATGAAACATTGATATGCAAAAAATAACTTATTTCGATACAATACCCATCGGTATCAAACAATTCAATACAAACACGAGTTAATCTTGTGGTCTTATACTGCACTTAAAAAATTGATGCCAAGGCTTATAGGCGTTAAGTTTAAGTTCAAAATCTGGTCAAAGAAAAGGTGACTCAGAGCCTATTTTAATTTTTAGCTCAGAATTATAATCAAAAATTGAACCTGAGTTAATCTACTGTACAATATTTGTAAATTCGTCAAATCTAGTGTTAAGATTCACTACTGCAACTTGTGGAAAATTTTCAATAAATTTCTCAACAAATTTTCCCTTAAAAAATCTATTTTAATGTCAAGAAATTGAAGAAACTGAAAGTTTAAGACACAATTAATTGAGATAAAATACAATATATTAAACGTAATCAAACAAAATTAGCCTGAAATGAGTTTAGAGATATTTTATTTCAAATAATTTTATGAAATCATTAAAATCTGATAGTTTTATAGTAGGATCATATAAGGCTAAAAACACCTCATTTGTCATATAACAGGATATAAAATTTATTTCTAAAATACACCGGTAGATAAAAAAAATACTCTCATCCATAGAAACATTTCTAAAAATGTTTCTAAAAAGTTTCCAGAAATTTTTCAATACTAATAAAATCTGTCCAAAGAAGAGTAACGCCTAATGGATCAGTTGACTAAGGCGTTGTCCCAGTGCTAAAACAATTGTGTTGTAGCCCTGGCAGGTGCAGCACTTGATTTGGTAGAACAAAATACTTTGGCTGTTATAGAACTTATTGTTTAAGATTCTGATGGACTTATATCCAGTGTCAATGTGAAAATTATTATGATTGTGAAAGTTGTATTCAATATTCCAAAAGAGAAGAGATGTTTAAATAAAATATTTCTGTAGAACACAAGTCTTTTCTCAGTCAAATAACATGCGATATAATTATTAACTCATGTTCTCAATGGAACAGCGACTCAAAAAAGATAAGGAGTCAGAAAATGGATGGACAGATGAGATGAACAGAGTCTGACAAATTTTATAGACATACTTGAATTATATGATAGTAATTCTTTATTTGCGATTTAATTTTTGAATGAATGGCATTATTGAGCACTTGATAATGTTGAAAAATACTGACATAAAATGGATAAAAAGCATGCACTTCAGGATATGAAATCCTCTTTTCTGTTATAATAAATGAATATATAGAGAGTTTACTTTTTCACAAGTATTTTTCAGATAAATAGAATAAGTCGCTCGAGAGTTGTTGTATTCAAAGCCATATCAAATATATTTTTCAAAGCAAATTAGTTGCTTTTGAAGCCGCACTTTAATATAGTAATCCTCAAACTTACGAATTCTTTTATTCTATTGAGGTTTACGTTTTTTCATCAATTCAATGCATATTCAACTTTTTGAAAAAATATTATTACTGTTGAATCGACTTTTCATTGATATGCTATTAATTTATTTATAGTAGTATTTACTTTAGACAACCGCATAAAAATACATTTCAGTCATCATCAGTGCTGATCTGTAGAACCATAAACTTTTTAAAGGGCTATACTGTGCTTCTGTATTTATTCTGTACCATTATTTTGATACTTGTTCTAAAGCTAATGATTGTGTGCTTTTGTAAATTACTAAAAATAAAGTTTACTCCTCACTAATACTCTACGATCTAAGAAATTGAATTCCGTTTTAAATTATTCAAAGAATTCCATTTTAAAAACTGAATTATAATTAAATGCTTTTGAAATTGTGTTTCTTTCTCAATGAAATTTAAGTCATTAATTCAAAAGCGTTAATGTATTCAATTAAAAATATTATTGTTTTTAAATCTTGTTTCAAATCTCAACGATTTTGATTTTTATTTTCTCTCTCAATTGCATTAATGTATTCCACTTAATGGGAAAAACAATATAACTATTATTAGACTCATAACAAATTCAGATGTGATGATGTAATTTTGTAATGCAATATATTTTAATTATCCTAAAAATATCTATTTAAGAATGCAAATTACAAAATTCAAATAAAACATTACAATTCTTATGGGAATTGAGAGATGCGCTATAATTCGACTTAATGTGAATTATTAGGAAGCACTTCACGCAACAGTTGAGGCGAAATTATTGTTACATTAGTTTAACAATCATGAAAATTATTGAAAAATGAGTATACATTTGTTTTTCTCCACTGCAAAACATAAAATTTAATGTGAATGCGCTTCACATAAAAGGATTACAAGAACTAATTGCTTTCAGTCATTTATATTCTTTCTTTTAAAATTTATGACAATCATGAAAGGGTTGAGGGGAGCAGTTCTTTATGGTTTGTTAACTTTTATTTTAATGCTTCTAATGTCAAGCTGAGAGACCAAGAAAAGCAAAGGGTGATGCATATGATGTATAATTCACATTCACATTGGATTTGCAAAACTAATACTATTTTTTAGCAACGAAGCACACAACCAATAATTGTTGGATTGTATTTATATGGACTATAAAAGAGAGACTATATAAGAGAGTCAGATAAAAGTAAGGCCTTATCTAAATGAAAAGTCATAAAAAGACAATCTTGCGAGAGATGGACGAATGAGTAGTGGTCATAACGAAAATTTATTCTTTATAATGAAATTAGAAAGAGGAGGGCTTAGCAGTCATTCAAATTGAAGAACAAAATTACGATTACTTGAAGTGCAACACATATATACGGTATACATAAATATATCTAAATTGTACGAATGCAGCGATTGATTCCCCACTTTTTATGGCGTTATCTGTTCATTTGGATCTAAGCTCTGCACTTTTTGCCATCCCATTCATTTGATATGACTGGCAATTTTGCCCTATTTGCACAATAGTGTTCGGGGGTTAACAGTGTTCGGGGGTTAACGAGACAAAACGATCACTTTTGGACAAAATACGATGACATTGAGAGCTTTCTCTCTGGGCATGCATTGTGTTATTTCCCCAGAGAAGGACGCACTCAATAAATAAGTATTGCTGACTAAACGCTGACACTTCAATGTACGTAAGATAATGTACTGTTTTACATCACCGCTGGACGATCTCAACTTTCTCACAACACATTTAGGCTAAAGTTAGTCAAAACCAATTGACCGATTTGTGACGCATTCCCTGTGATTTAAATAAAAATAAAAAATAGTTTATATAAATAGCATTTCATATTTCTTGCTTATAAGATGACACTAATATTGATTTGTAAAGGATTCAATTTCAACAAAATGCTATCTCATAACCAATTGGATTAAGTTCGAGGGGTGAGAAAGCCATGTTCAACACCTTTACTTACATTGTTGTATTACTTTTTTTATTGATCATAATTCGAGAAATCTTTAAAGTCACAAATTTTGTACTCATGTCACGCATTTTAGTGATAAATTTTCATCTATTGGACTCTAAAACGATCGCTTTGCAAACAAAAATGAGAACAAGAAATTGCGATTACTTTTATTCAGGATTACGAATGAATCTTTACATACATTTAGTATATCTATAAATAAATAAAGTTTTATAAAAGACACGCGTCATTGCGATAGTTGGCGTATGCAATCTTCACATAACTTACATGAAATGGCAAAAACTTATATTGTTGTGTGATTTACAGTATGGCTATGGGAAGCAATGTAGGGATATCCGGGTATATGAAAAATAGTAGAACAAAAGTTTGGACTTTGGGAGTGAATGCATATAAAGTGAATGGTGAAGTGAATGGTGAAGCGCAGCAATCCCTATATAGCTAATAGATTTTGGGTTACGTTCAATAGGTCAGAGACAAGAAATGCGGTAATGTTGAAATGTCAGCTGAAATGAATGGGAAGCAATTGGACACGACTCAATCGGTAAATGGCCGTCATAATGGTCTACTGTCCATAACAGTGCAATTATGCAGAGATGACTCTTTGCTCTTCATCGCTAATACAGTTGAAAGTTAGAAACGTTAGAAAGTTAGGTTAGATTTAGGGCAGTGAATAAAGGGGGTTGAGATGGAGTAATGCAATAAACAGTTAACAGATACATGCAATACAACGGATGGCAATCCAAACACATTATATGAATGTGGCAGTAAAATCAGTCATTTGAGTGTCAATCGCACTGAACTCAGTATTAACCAATGCAAAGAACATTAAGACCTTCTGACAATGATTATAATGGCCATATTTGAATATTTGCTCTCACTTTCTAATGGAAATAAGTATATTTTTGTGACTCATAAAGTGTTACTCTATTCTTTCACAAATGGCCATTAATAACGCAATAAAGAATAAATCACACACTCACTGACTGTGGCCTCTATTATTTTTCTCAATTTAATAACTATTGTAAAGTACTAACAACAGCACTCTCTCAATAGCAATCTCTTATATATTTTTATGTGCGATTTGACTTTATGAATAGCAAACTCAATAATATTATACAATCATTAGCCAGATAAGCATAAATTTAATTGAAATAATTCCTCGTAAATTATACAAAGTCACTAATGTTTTAATATTAGAACTCAGTTAAGATAACAATATTGTAAATGTAATATATAGTGTTTAACATTCCTTTTAAATAAGAACTTTTCCCATAAAATAACACAACCAATGCACTTGTTTGAGAAACAAATACAAAATATAAACTTTTACCATGTTCTCCAAATATAACTTTTACCATAGCTCTACTTCTGTATGAAGTATTGTTCGAACAAAACTTGAAATCTTAGAGCTTAGGAGTTAGTACAGCCTAACGTTATGGTGCTATTCTACACAAACCTCTTAAGCCTAAGAGAAGCTTAATATATGATCGCATATCAAAAGAGAACTCAAATGATTTAACCAATTAATAATTATATCCATTATGTACTACAATATCCGTCATGTAGAGAAAGAGAATTTCTGCCGACTCAGCGAAAGGGAATGTTGTACTTGTGTTTGTGTTTGATCCTTAACGGACATTACGATAATTTCCGAGATAGAAGCAGTTTTCGTTCTAACCCTTGTTTGATTGCTGATGAGCTGACAATTTGCTCAAATATATTGTTAACATAATGATGATTACAAACCAAAAAGTTCTTATGGACTCAACGCCACCAAAGTTATTAGATCTGGAAGAGTGAGAAAGAATTTCATCGATAAGCTTGAATTATGGATTTCTAACTAATTTTCATTGATTGTTAAGCTTATAGAGGAAACCTTCCAATAGTGTCCGAATTGCGATAGTTGTCCAATATTTGAACAAAATATTTAGTGATGAAAATCCTGTGAGTCTTATGCTTAAGACTTGCTTTAAACGCGTGATTACTGTATTGAGCAAATGAAGACTTTAGTTCATATTTATCAAGATATCTATTGACATAAAAAAATTAAGAGCTTATATGATAAGTGTAAGACACAATATTTGCAGATAATAAAGCCTCCAATTCTGTTAATATAGTTGAGTCCTTTATTATTTATTTGACACTTTTATAGCTAATCAGTACTAAAAGTTATCTGTCTATTAAGTTAGATATATGGTAAACAATACCATTGATTCTTTTATTTAACTATAATTGGGTCCGATATTGATATTGGTATTGATATTAATAAAATTAATTAAGATAAAAGTTTATCGCTGTAACGCTCAACATAGTCTTGAATGCATGGCTTCTCATTTTTCCAAATGCATTATATTATACTCTGCACAAATCTTTTATGTTAATAAATTGGATGATTTGTGAGTTCAGCAAATGAGACAAATTGAAATCAAACCTTTAACTGTCTATATTATTCATACAAACTATTGTTTCTTTTGTTTTCCTATTATTAGTTTTGTTAATATTTAATATTAAGGCATAATAAATATTACATTCTTTTGATAGTAATCTGAACGGAATATTCCGTTCAAAGAGTGAATAGAATGCATAATAACCTTATGTAACTACTTTTGATACCATATTTCTGATATCATATATAGCCTGTGTCCAGGGCTTCATTTTATTGGCCAATATTCGCATCGAATTTTTATTCAAACTTTTATTTCCCCTCAAGTCGTTTGAATTTGAAAAGATTATTCTTTTTCAAAATACTATATCATTGCTAACAATACGATGAACTTTTAGGTATTAAGCAATACGACACTCTATTCTAACTCTTGTAAAAAATACTATTTTTGAAGAAAGCAAACAGTAAAGTAGCTTATGTTCATCAATCTTGTGGAGCAATGCATTATTACCTTCAGTATTACTAATGTTGTTTAGTGTATATCTCAAAAATTGTAGTGTCTTCTCATTCTATGCCTAACATCTTAACAGATTCTGTTTATTTGATACTTCTCTTCAAAAGTAAATGAGTTTATATATATAAAAATCTAATATTAGCGAAAGTTTGTACTCTTCTGAATATGAATTAAGTTATAAAAAATTCGAATAAACAATGAGTAAATTCAAACTGAATATATATAACTCACTATATAAAAGTTATATAAAAATAACAACTATTCTCCACTCAAAAATCTATCGATGCATTTATCAATATATTATTTTTTATTATTTCACTGATTTTGTATTTTTGAAGACTTAAAGATAGACTGTTGTAAGAAATGACCAAAAGAGAGTTTTTTTAAAACTAAAGCTTATCTCAAAGAATAAATGAATAATATTTTGAATGCATTCAATCGATTGTTTATAAAATGTTTGATTTATGAATTTTTGATTGCAATCTTTGAATTTTAAGCTATACTCATAAAAAACTATCGGTTAGGAAATATTTATTTAGGCAAATATTCATGTTAAACAACTTAAATAGTATTTTAGACTATACTTTGGTTTACAAAATTGAACACAAAGTAAAATACCATTATTTTTGTTAATATTACAGAATCATCAAATCTCTATACAGTTAGTATCTTAATAATTATTGTGACAGAAAATATATTGATTTAATAAACTAAAAAAATTAGAATTCTGTTGGTTATCTGAACAATTAATTTAAGCAAAATATAATAAATTTAGAGCTCTAGAAATCGATGAAAAACTGTATAATTAAAATATGCAAATAGCAAAGTGCAGTATAAAAGAAAAATAGCGTCAAATGCATTTGCATTAAGTTTGGTTTAAACTACACGCTTGCCATTGAAAAAAGTAATGGATTTATTCTCAAGTCATTCAAACCCAGTGTAAAACAAGTATAGGGGTTGGGTAGAGTATATAGACTCCCCCCCCCCCCAAAAAAATTACACAACATTATTATATTTCCCTCTATATTATACTCATCCTAAGGTTTAAAAATAATTATTAGTTATAATAAAACGAAACTTATTAAATTTAAAATTTATAATTGATCTTAAATAAAAATAAAAATCAATAAATTCTTTAGATCTATTGGAATTATTGAATTCTTTAGAGATATACAAAATCAAAAAATTCTTTAACAATTTAATCAGAATAATAGAATATTAGAATCAATTGTATTGATTATTAGTTTATCTTATTTTTTTAAAAATAAAGAAAAAATTTTTTTACTTTAAAAAAATTTCTTATAAATCAAATGAGTTCTTTAATCTAAGACCCCCTGAAAGCTAAGTTGTGTTCGACTCCTGTTCAAAATCGATATAGTCTTTTGCAGAAGTTTAAAGGAAAAAACAAAGCTATCTTTAAAATCATGCACCAGAATAAAGTGTTGCACAGAATTTAGATTGCATTCTATGAGAACTCATTTTACTCACTGTTATTCGTTTATTGGCGTTGACTTCAATCATACCGCGAAGAAGGTCTTGACATTCAGGTGGCACAAAATGTGGAATATGAAAAACACCTCTTTTTACTTTCTCGAGCAATTGTCGCAGATTATCGTCATCAAAAGGTAAGGCACCCTATAGTTTGTGACAAGTTTTAGATAACACTTGGTTAACATTACATCGCTTTACATTATTCTTTTGTGCGTATGTTTTATATGTATTATTATTTTGAAAATTGAATTTCATTCCAAGAAACGTATGAATTATTAAAAAGTTGTGAAAAATTAAATTATTTTTGTATGCATTTAATTGTATTTTTCTTACCACTAGAAGAGCATAGAGTATAACACCAACACTCCAAACATCTGAAAGATAAATAATAATAATAATAAATATCGTGACAGTCTTTGCTTCATTTATATTCAAATATCAATTTTTTGTGCATTCTTTACAAGTATATTAGCAGAGCATAGCTTTCAGTACTACTCAAAAAATCAATCCCTGAATTATTGAACGAAAACATTAGAGTAAACTAAATGTACTTTTAGAGTAATCGATAAAAGCGAGTCTCACTCACCTGCCTGACGCCCGTCGTATTTTTCGCCCTTTCAAAAGAAAAAAAAATTTGTTTTTGTTATTTAATATGAGTAACATTTGAATTAATTGCTATACTATTTATTTGGGTTCTCCTAATAGACTCAGTTTGTGTAACAGTCTTATTGATAAACTTATTTTATAAAAGCTTTTGCGTGAGTTATT
>JAUJYT010001603.1:0-11011 GCA_033996565.1 Nanhermannia nana
TTTTGATTTAAATGCGACACTTGGTCTTATAGAGGCAATGGAACCACCACTAGTTTTCAATGATAATGATGAAACAAAAATTTGTGGTCCTTTAGTTAAAATTTTAGAAAATTTGTCTGAAAAAATCGGCTCAAAGTAAATAATTCCGATTTATAAATAAACCAATTTTATTTTCTCAATTGTAACAGATAAATTATATTACTAATTAATCTGGATTTACATCCATATTCGTATACAATATTATAATATTAAAACTAAATCAAAATTGAAATCAATTTTGAAAAATTATCTCAAATTTTATTAGATTAGATTAGTGAAAATCAAAAGACAAGCTTGAGCTGAGCAGAGTTTGTCCCAGCTCAAGTAAAAGCTCGGATATTTAAAAATAAGCTCGAGCTCAGTATGATGTTAGGGAAATTATTTCAAGCTCATTGAATTAAGCTAAGGTGAGCTAATCTTATAACAAAACCAGTAAAAACGTAACTTTCTTAAAATTTAGAACTACCGATAGATAAACTTAAAAATTTTGGAGAAATAAATAACCTTAAAATGAGATTAATAAGTGTAAGGAATAATTTTCAGCTTATTTTCTGATAAATAAAAAGCGTGACGATTAATCATAACAATCGATTAAGATTTTAAAGCGTTTAGTAGTTATTTTAATGCAATATAAATATTGCTCTACTAAATGATATTTTTAACAAAAAACTGTTTTATAGAAAAAAAATTCTTTTTACATAATCTCAAAGCTCACCCTAAAAATTAAGCTCATATAAAATGAGGTTATGCTCGATACTAAATTAGTTATTTAAATAAATATGATTTAATAATAAAATAGGATATGAATTCTTGTCAGAAAAAACTATTTTGAAAAGACTCCAAAATCAATTTTTTCAATTTAGAATTTCCATTTAATTAATTAGCAATTCTTCTTAAAATTATAAAAGGACTCGCATTGCTTTCTAAAAAAATATCACATTATTTAAATTATTTTAGACTCATTCGGTTAAAAGAACCCACAGACGCTTTAGAATACACGGATGTGTTATTTAGTAATAAATGGAAAATATTATTAAAACCAATGACTGCAGCAATGATGGAAACAATGGGAGAGTATTTTGAGATAAATAAAATTGGATTAAACAGTAGAACTGTAGGCATTAGGTCTGATGGACACATATCAACATTGATTCGCTCTGGACATAGATCCGCATTTGAATTCATGCTTGGATTTGAAACACCAGTTTGGATAACACTTTTGTTTTTAATATTTCTAATGCCCTTACCATTGGCTATATTTAAGAAATCGTTTAAAATATATTTGGAATACCTTTGGAACAATTCTTATTTAATTCTTTCAGAACCAATACCAAAATTACCCAAATCTTCAATGAAAAGATTTATTCTCTCTTTTTGGTTAATAGCATGCACTGTATTCTTAGCTTCATATTCAGGTGTATTAAGAGCTATATTTATGAAAGCAGTTCCTGATGATTATGTGAATTCATACGGAGAACTCCTGAAAAGGAAAGATTTAAAAATAGTGACTGGAGAGGGATCTGCTTTCGATATTTTTGTGAAGAAGTACAAAGATGTGGATGAAATGGCTCGAGATTTTGCTACTCGTACAGTAGTCATAGAATTCGGAACACATGAGAATTTTCCCCAATTATTTTTTAATAAATTATTGAGTGGTCATTACGCTGGTACACATCGGAGTACATTTTTAACTGACTGCAGATATTATGCAAAATTGTATTTTAAGGATAGAATAGACGAATGCAATAAAATATTTATATCTGAAAATGGTTTGTCGACCACAAATCACTTTTTGCTAATATCGAAAACGCTTTCTTTACATAATCGCCAAATTTTGAATGACGTGTTGAGTAATCTTTTATTTTTTACAAATATATATTAAGATAAAATAATATATTTTACAGTAATTTTATTTATGTTTAGCACTCTTAATTGTATTCTGACTACGGGTCACAGGTCTCCCGGATTGGTCGGGAGTCTCTCGGATTTGACGGGAGCCTCCCGGATTAAGTTAACTTTTTGAAAATACAGAGCTTGGTCCCCCTTTGGTTTTTTGAGGAGTTTTGAAAATTAATAAAAATATATCTTGGTCCCCCCTTTGATTTTTTAAAACCTCCCGGATTTGATTTGACCAAACCGTAATTCTGAGTTGTTAAAAGCTGGCTTTATTTGTTTAATAAGTTTCTATACTTATATTGCATTTGGCAAAATTCATGTCTGCTAATATTTTACAAATATGGTTTAAGTACGTACAAACTCACGCGGGGGAGGGTTGTTAAGCAAAAACGCTTAAAATTATATTTTCCTTTGTTTAACATTAGGTCACTTGTGAAAATACTTATTTAGGGGGGGTCTAAGAATTAACATTTTTTCGTACGTGCTTAATGGATGACACCAATCTATATGCAATTAATGTTAATATGCACAGTTTCATATTTAATATATAATTTTTACATTTATTTAATATATTGATATATTAAACAATCAATAAATTCTTTCATTTATATATAGAATACTTCAATCACAGGAAAGTGGTTTATATGATAAGTGGATCTCTGTTTCACAATTTCTGAGATCATACGAATTTAATATGAATGCAGTTATCAATAATTACGAAACAGAAGATTTAAGTTTAAGTAGAATACAAAGTGTTTTTATGCTTTTGTTTACTGGTTTAAGCGTCTCCATCATAGGATTCATAATAGAAATTTCATTATCTTATTAAATTAATGTAACTATATAAATAATTTCAATTTCACTTGATTTAACTGAGTCTCATCATAGATTAAGTTGAATTAAAACGAATACAAATCCAATCGACTTGGTACCTGATCCTATCTGGTAAAAGAATGAGAAGGCGGGAGCTGTTTGCGGTTGCGGTGCGGTTAAATTTTTATTTTAAACTGCAACTACTATTAATTTAAATTTGATTGCATTGAAATGATAATTAGATTTTTATCAGGCGAAAAATTATGTATGCTTCAATTTTGTGAATTTATTGAGTAAATTTTGGTACTGATATCAAAATGTTCTATTGGAAATTATTGTTATACATTCTTTTTTGATCCTTTGCTTTAATTTATTATGAGATCGATAAATAAAACAGTATGTTTTGCAAAATGTGTAGTATTTCCTTATAATTTAGTTTATAATAGTTGAATATTACAGTTGAATTCACATTTAATTAAGCGTTTATATAACGTTATGATCTTATAGTGTGTTCGAGAAGTCACTATACATTGCAACTATACATTGATGAAATATATACATTATTGCAAACGCGTGTTTAGAATTTTATAAGTAGCAGAGATAAAATATTTTCATAAAGCTTTTCATAATAAAATAAACGGCACTTTACTTTGTTCCTAATTATTAGGGTGCGGATTTCTATGTATTTATTTTTGAAAAGTATGCATGCAAATATGTAACAAAAAAAGCTAAATATATGATAAAAATATGCACTTAAAATTCATTTATTCAAAGTTACATTAAAACATTAAAACAAATGCCTAGTTATTTGATAATAATAATTACTGTGTAATAAAAGTTCACCTGTTTCTCACTCATTATTAATTCTGTATTTCATTAATAAATACTTTAATTCAATCAAAAATATAAAAATATCAAACCATAAGTTAACATAAAATTCTTTAAAAGTAAATTTATAAAAAAAAGTATTTTCCAACTTAGCATTGTATTAGAACTATATTAGAAAAGTATGATGTTGCCAGCTACTTGAATCACCCTAGTGGTATACCTGAAGGTCATAACATTGCTATTATTAGTATTGCAAAGTACTTGTAGTAAATATTTATATTTACAAAAATTTTCGAAAATAATTGATAATTATGTAATTTTGTGCATACAGTAATACCTCGATATAGAAAATCGCTGGCTACCGACACTTTGTATTCACTATAAAGAGGTAACTTTAGTGGATTAATAGTAAGGGACCTGAACCTTGCGTTCACTATAAAGAGGATTCACCAAAAAGTAGGTTCACAATATCGAGGTATTACTGTACTTTTGAAATGTATCTCTAATTAGTAAACTTGTCTCGGATCACATCTAATTTATAACTTTAATAAGAAATAAGGTAATGATTTGCTCTAAATTTTAAACCAATAAATTGTGTGCAACAGTTTTCATAAGAAAATAACTTTTTTCAAATTTCACAGGAGTTGTAAAAAACTATTTGAATTTAATGAGATGTAAAAATTCTATTATTTCTTTTAAATCACAATCTTTTTGAAACATAAAAACTAATTTATATTTAATAATATTATTACAGGCATTACAGGAACTCTTTAATGATTTACTACCTTATCAGTTAATTTAAAAACAGAACCAACTAATCATTTAAAATATGGTATTTGTTTACAGAGTTGATGGACTTGACATTTAAATGTCAACCTATTTAAAGAATATGTATTTAATTATGATTCAATTTTTTTTATTATCATATTTCAAAAGGAATGTTAATATATGTTTGACATAATTTAACCATATATTTCAAGTTAAAATGCTAATAAATAATAAAATTTATTGTTTAAAAGGTTTAAATTATTATAACGGATGATATTTATCTAGTATTCAAAGGTTTATTTAAGCCAAGGCTTCAGATTTCAATAGATATTCTGTACCTGTTCTGTACCTGTTCTGTACTGATGTGTTCTGATTGTAATAATTTTTTTATAGTCTATTAAATAGTGAAGTTTTAGAAACTAATTGAAAATTTACTCAAAAGAAACGTTTTGAAACCTTTCAAAGATATAGTCGACCGAACAAATAGTCAATTAAATCCGGTTCACAAATGAAAGTCCGAGACATTAATTAAGGAAATAAAGTTTCATTTCTTTTTTCATGCTATATTACGAAAGTTTTTGACCATTTTTTACGAAATTCATTCAAATAATTGCTATTTTTTATAATAATTTTAAAAGTTTGAACTTTTCTCTAATGATTTTTAAAACTATTACAGAAAATAATAAATTAGACGAAATTACACATAATTAACATGAGTTAAAGTCATTAACAAAAACTGCTGAAAAAATAAATTAATTTTCATATTAAACATAAAACTATTAACAAATATCAGAAAATTTATTACTTCTATAATAACATGACCTAAAATTGAAGTATTTATTTAGCAATAGAAATGATTAATTATAACTCACTTTATTCAGCTCTAATCCCCTTATAGTCCCCTTAGTGGCCAATATCTGTCCATTTTCTGTCGGCCTCAGGACCTGATGAAAAGAATGCGATCTCGGTAGAGGTGGTAATTGCATACCTGGAGGTCGAATAAATTTATTCTGATTATTAGATCGCAGTATTGCTGACTTTAAAATATTTCTATTGTTATCATCACTGATTCCCAGCACTGAATGCGGTCTTTTCGTGTCTTTAGTGCCACGACTTTGGTTCGTGACAAATGTCTTATTAAATCCACTCGAAGAGTTGCCCATTTTTTACAATAACAAACAAAATTCTTAGTTATTTTTAAGATTTTTGTGATATCTGCGAATAACAGCCAAAAGTAATTGTTTTGGCTTCAATTTGAAAACTTTTTCAATAAGTTTATAGACTTTTTTCTGCCTCTAGTTATTTAAAGTCATTATTTTCAGGGCGTTTTAGTACACAAATAATCGAATAATAGCTGATATACTTATGAAAAAATTATTATTATTACAAAATGAACTTTTAGATGATATCCTAAATTATTTTCTGATTATATATTTTAAGTATCATTTAATCTGTTATTTATTTTCTCACATAAATTGTCACATTTGCGTTCATTGAAGTGCTTTTATTAAGAACTTTCAACACTTCTAATCCATTATTTAAAAGATTTAGACTTTTTTCCCACTTTTAATAGACTTGTGACACATATATTCAAATCGAAAATATCCACAAAAGATGAGTTAATAACACAAATAAGGAATAATTTTCTATTTACGTAATTAACACAAATATTTAGGACATTCACTGCAAATAACTTTGAAATATTAATAAATAGTTTTTCAAAAGCGTATTTGCATTCACTTATAGATCGTTTTGTTATATAAATAATAATTTTTTGATGGGTAGGACTTATCGCTTGAGAAATAAGCTTCTTTTCATTGAATTCACTTTATAAATAGCATTGAATTTTTTTAATAAGGAGTAAAATAATGAATTTTATTAATCAATCAAAATAGAGAACTTCACTTTTATGTTAATTTTGACATAACTTTCAGTCACGAATTAAAACTAATTTCATTATATTTCATGAAATTAAAATTATTTATAAGTTAAAAATTAATATTTATTAAATGAATTGGTTTTGTCACACATGACAACAATTTATAAGTCGTGTAAAATATAATTTCGTAAGACTTGAGAAGAGTTAAAAAAGTTTTTAAAGTTAAACACTTTTAAGTTAAACACTTGAGCAAACAGTTAAACAATTCAATTAAAAAATTAATGTTATTTTGCTTAAAAAAAAGATTCAGACATTTGAAACGCATAGACAACTGTTAATACAAGATCGCGAACATCCAATCCCTACCGAAAAGTGCTACGAAAGAGCACTTCTTCCTTATGAACTTTTAAACTTTTATCTCATGACAGCGTACGCGTGAGCATCACTTTTTACAGCACTCAACAAAATAGTATTATGAATAAAAATATTCACTTAAGGACTTTTCAAATACATTATTAAGTTATAAAAGTTATAATTTCCGATAATAATCACATTTAAACAATTAAATTAATAGCAAAGACGAACATTCAATTATAAAACAGCACTTTATATCCAAAATAAAACTATAACGACACTGACCTAACTGTGGAGGACTCACATCATGAAGAGCTCAGTTATGAGTATTATAAGCAATGCTATTAAATAAGTCACTTCTTGGTATCTGTATTGCAGTTATATAATGGTTTCATAAACTTGCACAACATTACGGGTCAAGTTATCATCAGAAAAATTAATTCTGAAAAACTAGTGTTGTTTAGTATGAGATGAGACAGCTTTCAATACAAATGAGTTGAACGGCCGGCGCAAACACTCTGTGATCAAAAATGCTTAAGCGAGAGACCAATTATTCGAGTGCACACTGAAATCCACACACAAACTGGTTTTATAAATGCACCAACGCTTCGGATTTTTAGATAGCTCTCCTAAATAATATTGTTTAACTTTTTCGGCACATCATAAGTTGTTTTGCTTTTTGAAACTTTAGTTTTATTTCTTTACTCTATCTTCAAATCTAACTCTAGTTTAATACTTTAGAGTTTTTCTAATTTTAAGTTTTAGTAAATTTTTGTTTAGTTTTAGTAAATTTTTGTTTAGTTTTAGTAAATTTTTTGTTAAGTTTTAGTAAATTTTTTTGTTTTTAATGAGGAGGTTTGAATTCATGAATTTTGTGAATTCAGGTATTTTGATTGATATTATTTCAAAATCAGGGCGTTTTCTGTATTAGTTTATAAGTTATTCGATATTTCATTCAACAAATGATTAAATTTAAAATTCAAGTCATATTTATTTTATTTCATAAAAAGAGAAAATAAATTATAAGATAAGTTATAAAATTTATTTATTTGGTTTATATCTATAAAATCCAAATAAGATAACATCTATTTAATTAAATTAAGTTTTCAATTAGTGCGGAAACTAAATCAACAAAAATTAATATTTAAATAAAATATAAAATTTTAAGATTAATCGAAAATCACATTGTTGTCAGTTTGATAAAAATATTCATATATCGTTGAAAATTGCGCGCTATTTAGGCTTAAAGTATTTTTTAGGCTTAGCCCTAGTTATGTATTTGCAAACATATCCCTAATCAAAGTTGTTTCTGAACTTAATTTGATACAAAAGGAGAACAGATTTATAGAGAGACACATCTAGAAGAACATGTTCTAAGGCAATGAAAAGCACTAATAGAATAATTAGATATCGACTAACATCTCAAATTAAAAGACCTAAAAAACAGTTCCGGAATTACCGTACAAACTCGCGATAATTGAAACCATATTTTGAATGTCAAAGAGATCTTAAAATAATTTGAAAAGAATTCAAGTTTTTATAGATGGCCAGAATGTATAGAAATAGCAATAAAGAAAAAAAAGAAGTTTAACCCGAAAACTGTGATATCTGTTGTTATGATCAGATGGCAAGCGAGCAAAATCTCTCGCCAACAAGTGACTAGTTTTTATTGTAATACTGTTTGGAGCAAAGCACTGGTGTGTTCGTATTGTTATTATTATTTTGTATCATTACCTGACAGAAAGTTAAGTCAGAGAAGAATTTTTGCGTAGTCATTACTATAGTATCACTGCATTACTCTATTATTATGATTTACAGGTTTATTATGCTATATGAATATGCATTTCAGATATACTGCATGTATATAACACTTTACATACTTTCCTCACTCGAAATCGTATCATAAGAATAATAGTCAACATAAACATTATAACTGTTATACAATATATCACTGTTATTACGTTTAAGTTATTGAAAAATTATGGGTTTTCTTCAAATCGTGACAATAAAATTGTTTTAATTTATAGTACTCTTTGCTATAAATTCCTTAAATTTTTTATGAGCTCTTTTATAACATAAATTAGTTTGCATTCAAGTTGAAAGCATTAACTTTTTTCAATACAAAACAAGACTTAATCTATAAATCTTTGTGTATATAATACTTTAAATTTTTTATCAGATAATTGATCACTAATTTTATGCAAAATTTTTACAGTTTTTTCCTTTAATAATAGAATTGGTTTTAAGTATTTGAAAAGTAAATCATTTTTTCATACGATAGCGTTTCCAGTATTTGTTAGCCTATGCTTAAGCTCAAGAATTTCAAAGTCAAATAAACTTTAAGTTAGAAATGAAAGAACAAAAACATTTTGAAGGCTTTACCAAACTATTTATCTTTATCTACAATAGCAAGATTTATGACTTCATTTAAAAAAAATAATTATTTAACTCTATTTATGAACAAATACAACGATGAAATGTCATGACTTATAGATAGTGAATATTTTGTTGTGCTTTTTCATGCATAGTGTGCTTGAGCGTAATGAATATGCCCTATGCTTGCCATATGTCAAATGCTATGCTGCACAGAATAATACACATTTTACATGATATACCTGCACAATGTCTGTGCAATGGTTATGCAGTTGAACAGCTCTTTATCTAATGTTGAAATTTCCTTGAAATCTCACTAAACACCTAATGATCTGTTAGAAATCGAAACTTATTTGTGCGAAAATTATTGATTTATGAGAAAATACTGCAAAAGCATAACTAATGCCGAATATTTAAACACTATCGACAGTGTCGTTGAGTGTGAGAAAGGAAACCACATTTCCTCTCACTATCTCCTAAAACGATTGATATGTTATGCTTAATAAAGCTCAAACATCATTATTCCAGATAATGTTAAAATAATTGCATATTTTTCTCCTAAAATCACTACATTTTTAATTGAATTGTTTTGGACTTTCAAAAGTTACAGCTCTTATGCATTCAATGAATTTAAGCAACAAATTAAATATCTGAGAATAGCGACTCAGAGTGAAAATCATTAAAACTAAAAAATAAAATATACTGTATTTATAGCATAAGAGACTCAAAAAATAGTTTTAAGCTTAAAAATAATTAGCTTTAAGTGCAAGTAATAAACTCATTAAACTTGTTTCTTACTTGACATGTAAGCTAAAAAGCAAAACAATTTATAAACGTTTGCGCTGAACATCTTTTTTCATATAACTGTTAACTTTAGAAAACTTATTGCATAAAAATTGTGTTAACAATCGTTTTCAGTTAATGAAAAGAAGGCATGAAATTAAAAAATAATAGGAATTACAAATATAATGTTCTCTAGCGATAAGAACGTGATATGCAATCCGATACATAACGGGATTTCTATTAAGATAAAGAGTTTCTTTTTGTTTTGTTTGCAAATAAGATATAATTGATATGACATATAATACAATGTCTTATTGAGTGCTTATTTCATTACTGATTCCAATCATATTTGAGGTTCAGTTGCAATGATCGAGGATTTAGAGATGAAAACGATAGGAGAGTTTTTTTAAAGCACTTTATATGACTTGCAGTTACAAAAGGCCTAAACTAGATTAGGATTATGTGAGAGTTCATCCATCGACACAATTATTTACAAGTCTTGTAACATTTGAACATTTTTTTATCAGTTTATTTTGAAATTTAGTTCGAGTTTTATTAGAGTTTATTTAACATATTTACCAATCAAGTAAATAAACATCTAATATATGAGAAAAATACAGTCAGACCTGATTTTATACATATAGTTTTGCTAAAATCATACTTTGGCTATAGAGTACACCTTATAATTTTGTTACTTTCAACATATAATTAGTAGGCATCGGATCTTTAGGCACTTATTTTTGCCAAATATGCATAAAAAATCACTAATAGTAGTATTCATTTTCAAAATTATTATGAATTTTTCGGACATTTCCCATAAAATTTTCAGTATAAAAATCATTTTACATGAATGCGGTGGCGGAGGGAGATTTTGAGTGAAGAAGCAAAAAAATTATGAAAAACTTTAACTTAAATATTAACATATCATTCAATAAAAATGAAAATTTAATGACAATTATAACTCTATTTTACATCAATATTATTCTTCAGTTACAGTCTAAAAGAATATAATGCCGTAAAGTTTTTTATGAAGTAAATCAACTTTAAATTTGAGGTGAGGGGGCATATGTCCCCCTCTGCCTCTTTGATAGCTTCCTCACTGGATGAATGGTTGACATAAATTAATTTTCAATTCAAAGAATTGTTAAATGCATTGTCAATGTTATGCATGCTTTGAAAATCAGGTTTACTATAATCCGAACACTTTAACATCACAGACATTTCAAAGGAGTTGCCGGTGCTTTGAAAATTGGTGTTAAATCGAAATTTGGTGAATAA
>JAUJYT010001604.1:0-11007 GCA_033996565.1 Nanhermannia nana
TCGATCATGACTCTGCCGAAAGCGGTGACACTCTGAGAGATGTCAAGACAGGGCAATTTGCCGACCTGTGCGCCTGTAAAGCCGTACACTGAGTTTGCGCTTATTTTCAAAGCCAATTGTCTGCCATCCAACACCTTTCGCGTGAGTGGATCCGTCTCTTTCTTCAAGTCTTCCTTGGCTCTCTTACGCGCGGTCAAAAGATCTTCTAAAATCTCAGGCAATAACCCTTTTCTGACATTTGCTTTAACGAAATAACTGTTTGAAGGAGTCTTTATGTACTGGTCTTCGTTGAGTTCTCGCGCTTGTTTAGCACTAAGTAGTGATGTATAGCACAAGTTGTGTGCCATCATTATTGATGGATATAGTGATGCGAAGTCGAGTGTAGCGATAGGAACGCCATAATAGCCTTTAATGGGCTCAATAACAAGAGCACCGCTGAAGTCGTCGCCTTGCTCTGGCTTTAATGCAGGCATTACTAAGTCTTGTTCTATAGCTTTTCGAAGTAATTGCGAAACAACTTTGATTTGTTGACCTCTGGCGAGAAGGTAAGAGAGGGGAACGCCAGTGACTCGAGCCATCTCCATATAATTGATGACACACATCAACTTCTCCAACAGCTTCAACGGCAACATCGCGTCTTTCAAACAATACACGGCCAACCGTTTCCTCGTCTGATCGTTTCCGTTCTGTAAGTCTGTGATGATCGAGTGGTGTACGTCTTCTTTCTGCTCTTGAAGGAAATGATAACTCACGGCATTCAATGTATAAGATCTAAGTTTGTAATCGCGTAATAAGACTAACAATAAGTCGAACTGAACTCTTCCTTCAATATTAATCACTTTGTTTTCTCGTTTTCCCATTTGTTTTGACTGAAGAACAGCTTTTCTGATTCTTGTTTGAGCTCTTCTGATACGACCCAAGAATGGGAAAGTATTACACTTTTTATGTCGGGCTCTGTCTAACAGATATCCCAAATCAAAGTTCTGTATGTTATAACCGGTCAACAAATCGGGATCTGTTTCCCGAACAAAGTCAGCCCAAGCGTTGAGTAACTTCTTCTCGTCATCAAAACACTTGACTTGATGTCCAACAATTGGTGCGCAATCTTTTAGAGTGAAAATCACTTTAATGAACGGGTCTTTCTCTCCCTGTCTCACAACATAATTAGCGATTTGAATCACAGGATCCATCTCTGGCTCTGGAAATATTCCTTTCCTTCCGGCGCACTCGATGTCGAAACTTAAGACCCGAAGCGGTGCTATTTTAGACCACTGGCCTTCGGGTTCGTATGACTTGAATTTAGTGTAAGCGATGTCTACCTCTACCTGACATCTGGAGTCCATCTGATCGGCGTCTCGTATAGTGTATTCTCCGGCCGGAAGTTCAATCCAATTACAACCGACAACTTTGGTGTCGACCATAAATCTGATTTCAAAATCTATATTACTTTCATAGGCCTGAAAGCCAGAGCCGTCTGAAGAGAAGGCATTACTACTGGAGAGAATACGAGCGGCCGGAGCTATGAGTCTCTGCAAACACATCGTGATCTTGAGGAACGGCAGTTTGCCTGAACTCTTATAGCCATAAATAGACTGCTTCTCAACCAATTGGACCGCAAGCACAGCACTCTCTATATTTTCATTATTAGTCCTCATGTCTGCGATCACTAATTTGTTTAACTTATCCATAAATTGCTTACAATTTTCTGTTTCAAAGCCATTCGGCGCCTGAATATAGAAATAAGGGGCAAATCCGTGTATGTGACACATAATCGAAACTCCCTTTTCGGTGACGCCAAACATTCTCATGACAGGACACGCGCCGTCAGACACTCCGGGCATGTCTTTGCGCGCCTCACCCGTATAGGAATCGATGTCTATCTGTTGGAAAATTATTGAGTCTTTTTGCGGGTCTATAGCGGGCGCGTCAGGCCGTGACCAACGGACACTTGTCCGCAATGTTTCCGGTGCACTACCTATTGGTCAATACATAGCAATACATATGTCAATCAATACTTAAATTTACAAAAAAACTATTTATCACAAAATGAGTAAACATTTACCCAAATCTTCGTTTGAGTCCAACATATCGTCGTCTAATAATTCTTGGCTATAGTCGTCCACATCCATCGCTTCCTGACTCTCATTATCCATATCTTCCTCATTATTATTATTGAAAGCTTTGAATCCATTATTATTTGCGTTTTTATTACTATTGAATCGATTCAAAGGCTGAGAAGATCTTGCATTCGATCCTGAATTATACGAACTCTTGTTTGAGTTATACTTTTGAGAGTTAGGTCCGGACCCGAACCCTTTCCTCTTGTTATCCATTAATTAATTGATTAATAAAATTAAATTATATTTTTAAAAGAAATCAATTCAATGAAACATTTGAAGCAAACAATAATTGCTATACTTTTGGCGCAATTTTAGGTAAACTTTCACTAAAACAAAGTTTCTGTAAATGAAAGCTTTTCTGATCCTATCGTTTCATATATTCATTTAATATTAATTTTAGGAAAAAATATCTCAAAAATTCTTAATGAATGAAATAATGATCCATAAAAATTTGAATTAAAGTTTAATTGAGTTGTTTTGAAGTAATATTAATTTTATAATTAAATAGATTTTACTGTAAGTCAACATTCAATCAAAATAAAGCATTACTTTCTTTAAAACCCATAATAAAACTCATATTTGAAAAAGTATTTCTTCATATCGAAGATATTGTCCTTTTTAAAGCTTAATAATAGCAATAGTTTGAGTTCACATTTCTAAACAAAAAACAAACTTAACTTCAAAACAGTATTTATTTGTTTGAAAAACCAATGCATAAAAAGATTGTTTAACGAAATTAAAACGCTTTAGAGTTTGATATAAATTAAAACTAAAACCAAAATAATTAAAAAATAAATTGGCGTTAATTAGAAGTAAGAAAGATGTCGTACAAAGGAAGTCAAAAGATCCAGAAGGTGATGGTACAGCCAATTAACCTGATATTCCGGTATTTGCAAAATAGGGCCCGAATTCAGGTTTGGTTAACAGAAAACGTAAACATGAGAATCGAGGGCCACATTATTGGCTTCGATGAGTACATGAATCTGGTTCTCGACGACGCCGAAGAAGTCTATCTCAAGACTAAAGTCAGAAAAGCTGTCGGAAGAATATTACTTAAAGGAGAAAATATTACGCTAATTATGAGCACTCAATCCGAATGATTCTTAAACACCTCTTAATATTAATAATTGTATTGATATTTATATTGATATTCATTATTACCGTAATTAACCATTAGTTTTCTTTTCCATAACATTTGCTGTCATTTATTTTCTAATTATGCTTTAAATAAATATTTCATTTTTTGATTATTTTCCGAAAATATTATGTAATTTAATGAATCAATGTCTGCATTCAAATCATAAATGACTGGCAAATAAATTTGATAAATCTTTTTCACTAATAGTTTTCGAGTCTTTCGAGTACTGATTGTCACTAAAATCTAATATAATTTCTCATTTATTGTTTGTATTAATGCCTAATTCATCGATAGATATGTTGTCGTTCATTAGTTTGTTTTGTTGTTTGTTTTGATCACTTTTTGTGTGTTGAGAGACATGAGAGTAGTTTTGATCAATTGTCAGTCAGTCACTGAATGTCCACTTCTTTGCTTTGCTTTATCGGTGTTTTTAGAGTTTGATTTATTGTCATTATCCGTATTGTCATCAAAGTTAATAACAGGTGTTTTGGGTTTATTACCATTCTTTACAATTGGTGTGATTTTAATCTTTTGTTTTAATGGATTTTCAGGATTTATATAATAGACATTTGAAAGCTTGCCATTGATTTGGTCCACATTTTTGATGAACGGTATAAGTGTTTCCCCACTTATTCTCACCTTTTTTTGTTCCTTCGGCTCAAGCAATTCATTTGACTTTATATCCAATGAGTCATAAATGGGTTGTTGTGCTGACGACTCTTCGAAAGTTTTATTAAAATTTTGCTTTCCGTTAATATTCTTGGCTGTAAATTGTTGAGCACTTCCCCCATCGGAAGGCGAGTTATCATTATCTAAATAGAGCGAAAATTGAGGTATTTTTTCGTTTGGTTCAACTTTTTTCGGTGAAAAAATTTACCTTTCTTTAAAAATGGTTTTTGGATCGTTTACTTCATGCCTGATATTTGGTTCATCTTTAGGATGAAATTTTTTGTTTAGTCTCTCTTTTTCTTGCGTTGCTTTTCGTGTAATCTTCTTTTTAGAAGAACGCAAACCAATTATGAAAGAAACCCAAACAAATATGATTAAAGCGATTGTATATAAAAATATTACAAATATAAAAGTCCATCGACTTAAGTGAATTTCATAATTGTTTTGAGCGCTTCTTAACATTTGGTCGACACTATTGAATAAATTTCTAAACTCAGAAAATTCTATTGTAATTAATTGGTTTCGGGCCATAATAAGACAGTTTGACTTATATTTGTTTAATTAATTGATGGTTTGAAATAATTTTGGAAATAGTGTGAACTCTATTGTTGAAAGTCTCGCGGAATTGGTCTCTGATTGCATAAAAAGAAACCTATTGTTAATCAATTAATTCTATTTATTAATTATATTTGATTTAGTATTAATTTTCACTTTTAATATATATCATCGATTATGATTGTCTAACTCTTCTCTAAACCTCTGTACTGTAGATCTGTCTAAATATACGTCTATTTAATTTAAAATGAATTGGAAGTACCGTTAATAATGCAAATAAGCAATTCTGTGCTATAACTACATGAATATGAGCTTATTTGACAATAAAAACATAATTAGTTTATGATATGAGAGTTGATACGGTTTAATAAATGCAATATATAATCAATGAAAATTTTCATTATTAAAATCAAAATTAAAACAAGTTTTAGTCAACAAAATTGAGAATATAAAAAAGATTGTGAACAATAATTTGAATCATAATTCAATAACTTTGCGAACAAACTAAAAAAATATGTGATTATATTAAAACAATAGTTAAATTATAAAATTAATATCTATTTTGATATTGACAAAACAAAGTTAAGTAAACATTTAGAACGTACGACACTTTTATAACATTTAAAGTTTTGAAAACTTAATATTTTTGCAAATTGTTTTCAAAACATTTTGTTTTGTAATTGTATTATTAATACTGAACAATCAAATGGATTGATTACACAAAATTACATATTTTATATTTCTCATTAATTACAAATTAGTCAATAATTTATTAATATTACTGAATAACAAAGTGTCAAATACTAAGACATATTAAAAAATCACAAAAAATGACTCAACAACTGATTAAATAGATTGATAAAGACATTGAATATAATAAAGTACTGTATATACCGGTACTGTTTATCCAAACCTGTAGTAATACTACTTAAGGACTAACCATAAGTATGAAAAAAGTTGGACTAAACACCAATATATGCCATAAAAAGCTAGTATTTAAACATTAAATAATGAATTTAGTGCAGAAAAATTAACTGTTAATTTGTAAATATTAGGATGTCTTCGAATGTCAATGAAATTATGATTTAAAACATTGTTTTGAAACCACCTCTAATTGGCTTCACTGGTCATCTGAAGTAATGAATTGATGGTACGGTCTTTGTTACCCCTTTGGGTTTCCATAATTGCTTTTATGACATCAATTTCAATATTTGGAAACATTTCTTGAACTTGTTTTACGTCTTCTTCACTGATAACAAGAGGCTGCACTTGTTGTGCAGTTGGCGGCGGACCTGATTGGACATACACTTGAGGAATAGCATTGTTTTGTCCATAAATAACACCGTAAGGATTGGGCATCAGTACGGGTACGACCGGAGCGGTGGCCATCGGATAACCAGCGGTTCTCGACATTGGCTGTCATTTAATTAAATTTCATGATTAATAATACATTGAATTATAAATAGACTTAAAAATATGAAATTAGTCTTACCGTAAATGATGTGACGATACATATTTGGCCCTCTTTTCCATCGCCTTGTTTTCCATTGAGAGGAACCCATTCCTCAGCGGTCTCGCCATTGAGTGTAGAGTCAGGTATTTTATACAAAAGCCACGCAACCATCTCATCGACAGTGAACGAACACTCGTCGTATATCTCTATGTGAAACGAGTCAACCCCTTGAGGCAGATAACTGTTCAACAAAGCAATTATTAATACTAAACAAATCACTCAAATCAGAGTCAATACCAATGAAACACTTTATTCCACTTCGGATTCTTCGCCCCGTTATAGCTATGGATCAAAAATCATATAATAAGACATAATTGGACTCAATGTGTGTGTAATGCATACCAAGTCTTGGTCTCGTAGATGTGATGACCGATTCTGAGCCTCACGTATGGGTCCATTCGAGTGACGCCATAATTCTTGACGAGTTTGGCCTCAACTATAGTGACATCAAGTCTTCCCCTAATGTTGTGCTGACTGTTATTCCATTTGGCGTATTGTTGTTGTTGTAAAGCCAGAGCCACCTCTTCGTCACATCTGATCTGTGACTGCGATTCGGCCGACACTTGTCTGTCACCACCTTCTGATAGTCTTAAGAAATCTTCGGGTAAATCACCGATGAGTACATCGCTTCTCTCGTTATTGGTTTGGTTTGTATTTTGCAAACTTTTTGGTGAAGTCGCCATTCATTACAGTCTTTGATAACTGTTTATAATTATATTAAATATTATATTACTGTAAATATTACTCTAAAATATATCAAATAAGTAAATAAATGTCAAAATTATGACGAAATGGCTTTGCTTTTGATAAAAATATTGATAAATATTTAACTTTTTTTTCACTGTTTTTATATATTCGTCAATAAATATCTCTATTTGTTATTCATCGGAATTCTTGTTTTACTATAGGATGATGTCATAGAAAGTCAGTTCATTTGTTTAGTGCAGTGTTTTCAGAGACATTGCTGTTTACGAACCAATCATCAACTTTTTTGGTCCGAACCCCTTTTCTGCTGCTTTTCTTGTATTTAAACTTAAGTTAATAATTTATTATTTCAATCAATTTTAGGAATTAAGTAATCGTTTCACTCAAACAAAACAAATCACTATTAATTCAAAAGTTTTACAATTAATAAAATTATTTTAATCCTCAAAAATTTCAATAATTGCAAACATTTTAATTCTCAGGAAAATATTTATTTTAATGGTCTTTTCAGTTAAATGCAAACTATTACGGAATAAGAGATGAATTTCAAAATTAAATCAATGAATTCATGCAAATCATTGCCAAATGTCTGACCAAATAATTAATTTGTTTACAAGTCATTCAATGCAGTGATTATTGCGAAGTATATGTAGAGGTTCTAAACCTTAATTTAATACCTCTATACTGGAAATGCTATAATAAGTCATATAATTAATTATTTGTAAAGTTGTCCAATGTATGCATTAAGAACTGTTGCCATTGTTCTAACAAATTATCTATTATTAACTAACATTTTGGTTGTCACGCAACTCATGATTCATTCATGTCTTACGACTACCTTAAAAGTTATCAAATATCTAAAAACAGGTATTTTTCAAACTTTTTTAGTCTGCGGTCTTTTAAAGTCCCACACAATAAAGGCGTTCGGAAAGGAGTTTGGTTTAGCTTAAAAATAAGTCTTCAAACCAGGTTTTAATCGCTTGAGTTTAAGCTCTATTTGAAGCTTCAGTGCGTTCGAGAGAGAGGTTTGAAATGAGGCTTCGTTTCAAAATCTTTTCAGATCATTTCATGAAAAGGGCCTTAAATGATGTAATAATAATTATTATCTAAAATTGTACTGTTATTAGGTCTCGATTTTATTAACTTTCTTTGGTTCCCTTCAGTCCCCTTCAGTCCCCTTCAGTTCCCTTCGAGTACATAAAATCGAGTCTCGAAAGTATGGAATAAATAAATGTTTTGTATTTATACTAAAGTTTAAGAAATAATTTATTACAAAAACTACGAATTAATAAATCATATGAATAATAATCAAATTAATTAAAGACTTAATGTACTGGCAATTAAATTAGTTTAAAATATTTAATTAAAAAGTAATTTTTTGGAATATTTATACAAAATTTATGGATTACTTGTATTGAAGAGAAGTGACTTGAAGTGAGCTATTGATCAATACATAGCTTTTATAACAGTTGGCCATTCAGTGAAAACGCCCACCAATTTGTTTAATACATTTATTAGTGTTTAATATCTCTAATATAACTTAAATTGAGCTCAAATTCAAAGGTCACTCAAAATAAAATCAATTAATTTATTGATTATTTGATTAATTAGTTTAAAAGTGAAATAAATTAAAAGCAAATAAAAATGGCTTTGAGTGACGCAGACGTTCAAAAACAAGTAAATTATTTGATAATTTAATACTAATTAAAATGTAATTGAATGCAATATTAACCCACTTTCATATTGTTGACACTCAGATCAAACACATGATGGCTTTCATCGAACAGGAGGCCAACGAAAAGTCAGAAGAGATCGACGCCAAGGCTGAGGAGGAGTTCAATATAGAGAAAGGAAGACTCGTTCAGGAACAGAGACTTAAGATAATGGACTTCTACGAGAAAAAGGAAAAACAAGTGGAACTCCAGAGAAGAATGTATGCAATGATTAGTTTAAACATAGAATATATTTTTACATAAATAATGTATTAATTGAGACGAATATTGATATATAGTCAGAACAGTCATATGCAAAATCAGGCGCGACTTAAAGTACTGAAAGCTCGCGAGGAACACATCAAAAATGTTTTGGAAGAAGCGCGACATAAACTAATGGAAGTCACCAAAGATCCGACGCTTTATCAAAAGGTTTTGCAGAAACTGATCGCTCAGGTATTCATTCGAAACACTTCTCAATACATTTTTGATTAATTAATTGATTCTCAACTTTAAGGGTTTATTTACACTCTTGGAAAAGGATATAACTGTGCACTGTCGTCAACAAGACGTACGTCTAGTGCAGAGCGCATTGAGTGGTGCTCTTCAGGAATACAAAGAGGCCACGGGTCGTGACTCTGTCCTTAAATTAGATACCGATAACTTCATAGCGTCTGAAACGTAAGCGTTTGTGTCATTGCATTATTGTTTCTATTTTTATAATAAACATTTGCTTAACAGTTGCGGTGGTGTCGAACTTATTGCAAATAAAGGCAAAACTAAAGTAACCAACACTCTAGAGAGTCGGCTCGAACTTATAAGTCAACAATTGCTTCCAGAGGTTAGAGTCGCTCTGTTTGGTCGAAACGCCAACAGAAAGTTTAATGACTAATAAGTAGCTGTTATTATGAATACATTCCAACTTCATATTATTCGGATATTTTAGGAATTAAGTGTATCTTTAAATTAAGTATAGTTAGCTTTCAATGAAGTCTAGTCCAGATTTTAATGTATTAGAATGTATTGTTCATGTCTTAACTGTTCCTTATCTTACGCATAATCGGATTCAAATGTTTTTTGTTGAGTTTAATATACAGTACATGTTCAACAAAATAATATAAATCTATTATTAAGTTTATTTTCTTAATAAATGTGATGTACTTTACTTTTTAAAAAATAAAGTGATTCGTATTTACAAAGAATTTAAAGTGAAATTTGTTAAAACATTTAAAAGTTTAATTTTTCGGTATGAAAACAATGACTTAAAATGAGAAGTGAAAAATATTTGATTCAAATCACATTTCTTGTCATTAGACAAACGCTCATTCAAATAAGTGATCACTTCTTCATTTGTTGCAAAACTCTTGTCAGGGAAAGAGTCCATTAATAAACTTGTAGGAAGTTTCAAATCATTTAATTGAATGCGTTTTGTTTCGAGGATTGATTGCAACTGTTTTGATAAAACATCGATAAAAACAAAACTGTCGGCATATATGTTGAGTTTACTTTTGTCGAAGAGTCGCTCATCACTGTCCGCACAATTTTGGTCCTCATTCTCCTCAATCATCCATTTAGACAAATAATAAATGCATAAAATAATATTAAAAGAGCAGATATTATCAGAAAAGCTCTTAACACATATTTCAAGGGCTTTTTGTGGGACAACTAATTCGTTTTCATTATTGATATCCATAACTATCTCAACGGCTTGCCTTCTGATATCGATATCATTGTCTTGAATTAAATTAATTAATGCTTTCCATAAATTTATAATATATTCTCCGTTTAAATGAATTTGTGTCATCGTTTTGAGCGTTTGTTTCAAAATTTTAGTCATAATTTTACGCGAAAGTAAACTTTGATCCTCTAATGATGATATGTTCACTATTTGAGACCATTCTTCAAGTAAACCATTGGATAAACATTTATTCAACTTTTGCTGGTCATTGTCTTCACAAATTTCTGCTAACAATTTACCACTCGTTAGAAGAATACAATATTTGAGATCTTCGTCATCGACCAAATTGAAACCACTTATAAAAAATATTAGTTCTTCGAAATCTAGATTATAGTTAACTTGTATTAATCTGAGCAATGAAATCATTTTGATTTGATAATTGTTTGCGCTGTAATACATCAGACGAAAAGTTTCTGCCAGAAAAGCATACGAAGAGGCACTAAACTCACATATATTTGAACTGCAATTTTGATTATTAAATGATTTAATTGAATCAATTATTACTTTTATTAATTTATCAAATTCTGTCGAAGACAAAAATAAATCATAAAAATTTTCAGTAATCAATGGCTGAATATTAGATAAAGTAATTGGAGGCGCACTGAATACACTATCATAAGAGATTTCTTCAATTATATCACAATATATCTTGACATGACTGAGCATAGACTGTATTATAATTTTAAGAATTATAAGCTTTGCTTCTGAATAAAGGCTTTCATTCATTGAAAATAATTGTTTAAGAAATTTAATTCGCTCTTCATTTGGTTCAATGCATAGAATAATACTTCTCACCAAAAATACTATATATTCATCTGTTTTCAACATTGATGAATGATATTGTCCTATAATTTGTT
>JAUJYT010001605.1:0-11006 GCA_033996565.1 Nanhermannia nana
ATGTCGTGTGTCACAAAATACTTTTAAAACTAAGCGGAATACTGCTGCCAGGTCTCCGGTATTAGGCCGGAGTTTCCCGTTTTCCCAGCAATTTTTGAAAAATACTTTATTAAATTATATAAAAATAAATTATTTAAAGTTTAAAAAATATACCTTGGTCCCTTTCACAAGTAAATAGTCTCCGTTTTTAACTAACAAAACCTGACACCCGTAAAGCGGATGTGTAACAAAATAAGAGAACCCAAACCTTGAAGAAAAAACTTTAAACATCTATATACAGTTAAACCTCCGAAAGTTGAACATAGGATGGGACCAAAAATCATGCTCAAGTTAGAGAGGTTGTTCAACATAGGGAGAGTTCAAGTTAGGGAGGTTTAACTGTATTGAGACAATTACTTTTTTCACTTTTAAAATCAAAAATTTGCTATCCCTTGTCTTGGGCTTGACCCCCCTTATTTGATACAAATAGCGAATGCTTGCACTTTTTTAGTGTAAATTTAAACAATATTTTCAAATGAAATTAAGATCTTTAATCAAATTAAAGTGTGCCTACACACAAACTATAAGCAAAATAAATTTTAAATAACATAATAGACTTTAAGATAAGTTTCGAACTCTGTTCAAACAGTGAACAATAGCTTAGGATTGAATGGTCGAAAGCAATGGATTAATCGTTTGCTGAATATTTGCTACGGCTGTTGAGATCGCCGACTGGATTGTTGGGATGAACTGAGAACTGGCAGCGTTAGTAACGGATTGTAATTTAGTGAGATTAGCAGTAATTGCATTAATATCATTCAGAACTATTGTTTTATTGAGAGTAATTTCAGAAAGTATTGTGTTTTTGACTGCTGTTATATTAGTAGAATTTAAATTCTGGAGTTTTTGCTTCACAACCGGTAAGTAATCTTTAAGTTCAGAGAGAGAGAGAGAGAGAGAGAGAGAGAGAGGGAGAGAGAGAGAGAGAGGGAGAGAGAGAAGAAATACTCTGTATATGAATTACAGGTAGTTATTAGTGGACCAGAAGTAGCATCAAATTCAAGAATTGCTTTCCGCGTCAGTTGACGGACAGCCGAGTCTATCATTCAATACAAAATTCATTGCGTTTAACATACAATATCCTAAAGCTATTCCCTAATAATGAAATCCATTACGTATTACTTTAAATACTGTATTAACTGTCATTCGGAGTGACTTATTATTAAACTTTTATACTGTATTTCCTTTTTAGCCAAAAGCCATTTCAATGGGAAGACTTCTTCACCATCTAAGTGGTGATCATTAGACCGGATCGTAATCAAGTCTGACAGAGAAAAACAATACACAACCAAATAATATATAATTAATGTTTTACTTTTTTTGCCATTAAAATTAGATATTATTTAGCGCTGAAAATAGGATTGCGTTCAAAATTCATATCAGTATTCAGTGTATTATTAGTTTAAATTTTATTTTTCAAGATTTTTAGCACAGATTTGTTTATTATGTCAGATCTTTTTTGATCTGTTTGTTAGGAAATAGTATTTCTTATTCTTATTAAATTTTTTTATTTGTTTTTAAAGCTTTGTATTGGAGTTAATGTTGAATATGAAGAAAAATATTTGTTATGATTTATAAACTGATATGAAATCTAACTTTAACTTAATTATTGAATTATTCAAAAGCAAAAGAAGAATAAACAAAACCTTTAAATTAATGCAAATCATACGCTTACTTATGATTACTTTTGAAGTTATAAATATATTACTAAACTTTTTTATATTCTCTTATATTTATTTATATATAAGACTTATATACCTTTTATCGACTTATTGGCAATATTTTTATGGTAAGTAAATAAATAAAACTCTAAGAACTAAATAACAATTTAAAATAAGTCAATAAGAGAGATAAGACATATATTTAAACTAAATATAGTTCGGGTGAGAAATAAAAGAAATTAAGTTATAATACAATTATAATACAAAAATAAATGATTTGACAATTTCATTGAAAAGCCATTATTAATAGGCTCTAAATATCGGTTTTAGCGATCTGTTAGTGATAACCAAAAACTTATTTAAGATGTTTGGATAAAAATTGTTGTTTTTTTAATTGAATAGAGAGTTTGCTGTGTTTGTTGTGAAAATAAATAAAATTTCCGAAAAAATGTAATTACTGTTAACCTCAATGTTTCTGAAACAAAAAGACAATAAAAATCTATGACAATGACTGATAGAATTAAATGAATACCTAGTTATCAAAATTATTTATTGGTAGTAATAAACCATTACAAGGTCTTAACCCTCTAAACATTTGCAGCTTTTTAAATAAAACCTAAACTTTTTCTCAATCATAGCTTACATCAAATTTATCGATAATATCGTAATATTGATTATTACTTATATAACCAATAATTTTAATAAAGTTACTCAACTGTTGCATAAATAATACATATGTCAAACATTATTCAATACAGGATTTGAAATAATTGTTAAATCATGAAAATTGTAATCATTTTTTGTCAATATTTTATTGAATTTATGTTACGATTCAAAAAAATTATATTCTTTTTTAATAAAATAATTACATTATTGAAAAGCCCTTATTCTTAAGCGTACTTTTTTTTAACTACCGGTACTTATTATATGCTTATAAATAAATGTGATCTAACTTTTAAAGTTCAAAATACTTTATTATTTTGAGCGAAAACCTCTTTATTTGATAATATAATTGCACGAAAACTATATTTTCTTAATAACAGAAGAAATCAAAACAAAATTTCCAAAACAATAAGAATTAAAAACTCGTTAAAAACCCCCTAAATTCACAATTAAAAATCAAGACCATTAAGCTTATTATCTCCTCCACAAAAACCTATACTTAAACTAACTTCAAAAAAAGTTTTATTCGCTAAAAGTGCTATATTTTTAACTGGTTTGCAAAGCGAATCAAATAAATTATAAGGGCTGATACACATAGTACGTACGCAGCTTTGGGCAGTTTTCAGCCCCCTCCCCCTCCCAGTTAGCGTACGTGTCTATGTTAACTCTATGTACGCGTACGCATTAAAAAAATTAGTTTGACCTCCCCCTCCCCCATAACTGCGTACGTACAACGTGTATGACCCCTAATTGAGCTGCCTTAATAAAAACAGTACAGACTTTTTCTACTGTATGACTCATAACAAACTAGATTATAAGCAATTTTGCTGTTATTCTTGAATAATAATTGTATTATAATTATTGTTGAGCCAAATCAAATTCAAGGCAATTTAAAAGCAATAAAACACTGCACAACAGCAAAACTGAATTATAGGTAACTGTGAGATAGAGTACTATTTCTAAAAAAGCTCAGCTCAGCTATAATTTAGATAAGTTGTTAAGAATCTGAGGCTAAAAAAAATCTTTAACAACTAATCCAAATCACAGTTATTTTTTAGTCTAAACTCAAAGGTTAGTTATATAGTGGAACAGATGCCAAAACAGAAAATTTATTTGAAGTGTTTCGGAGCCGAACACATGACAAATAGATAGAGAAATAGTATACAAGTCGAGGGCCAGTGAGCAGCGAATCGAAGTCTTTATGCAACAAATCCATAGATATTAAAACCATTGTAATGGAAAACAAGATCTAATTTTTGAGCTATAATCTAAAAACTTCCTACTCTTGTACTGGACTTAACCTTGTATTCCATGACTTTTATTATTATAGGTTATTATTTATGTATATTTTTTCTGCTGTGTATTGTTTTCGTATTTATTACAAAAGAGACCCAAACAAAACACTTGCGTATCATATAAGTGGGTCTTGAGTTATATGAGAAGCGATTCTATGATTAGACAAAGCAATCAGTGATAGAAAAAAGTTTTTATATTATAATGCATTCAGATTTTTCTTGTTTCGTATTCAACGCACAGTTAAAGTCTTAGAAACTAATCCAATGACAAAGTTATGCGATTTTTAGCAGAATTTAAATACAAAACAGTAAACCTCTGATGTCAGGCAATACTTTTCATGACTAGTCTTACAAATATTGCATAATTTTTATTATTGGATTAAGTTTTCAGATAAGAATTTGTGTTTAAAATAATTAATTTCTGCATAAAAACTAACCGAGTATTCAAAAGATTAATTTTAAGTCATGTTTTTGTGGTTAAGCCCCAGCTTTTGGAGCGAATGACCTGAAATTTTCAGAATTATTAAACTAAATGTCAGAATTTTTTTTTAATTCGCTTCCGATTAAAATTAATCAATTCTTGATTAATGTCTTAAGTTCTTGAACTTTATATTACATGAAAATAGCAATTCATAAAATTTGATCAAAAGTTGAGCTCAATCTAACTTCTTATCGGCTTAAGCTCAGGCTTAAGCTTAATCAATAGTGAATAGCTTTGCTGACTTGCTATTAGTGCTTAATTACAATAGATATACAATAAAAATGGACTATTGATTGATTAATTACAATAATAATAGTGTTTCGTGGCTTTCAATCAGAGCGTGTGCTGAGAAACTGCCAAATAAACAGTCAAACAAATCTTTGAATATATTATGACAACTATTATGCGATCAATAGTGCCATAAATCTGTCAGAGATATTAAATATATGGAGTCATGCAATCGAATGCAATCAATCCGTATATTAATGAAGTTTTTTATTCTCCAAACACAGTTGACTTGCTATACAATTGTGGGCCTATTATTATGCAGTCTTATAACTAGAACTATCAATAACATTACAGTAATACCTCGATATAGTGAATCGCTGGGGACCAACATTTTGTATTCACTATAAAGAGGTTTCACTATAAAGAGGTAACTTTAGCATTAGATTTATAATAAGGGACCTGAAACTTGCGTTCACTATAAAGAGGATTCACTATATCGAGGTTCACTATATCGAGGTTTACTATATCGAGGTATTACTGTAACTGTTTTTACCATCTTTTTTGTCCTTCAGCACAGATTCAATTTTCAATGTTAACCATATGGCAAAAAAAGTTAAAATTAAATAAAGAGTCAATAGAAGGTTCAAGACCTAAGTTAATAAAGTTTTTTAACTGAAGAGTTATTGAAAAGTTAAATTTGAGAAGAAAAATAATTTTTTTATTTTTGATAAATTGCTTAATACGTGATATACTTGAATAAGTACTGTTTGATAAATAGCGTAAAAAGTCGTAAATTTTGGATAAATTTTTCAGTTTTTTACATGATATTTGACATTTTGATTATAGATAATTAAATCTTATGTTCCTCTAAATAGAAAAAATAATTAAATCAGTACTCTTTCTGATACGAATACATTTTAGGCCTATTTAAAGGTTAAAAACTTTTTATTAGTTATGTATTAAATAGAAAAACTTTAAATAAGTTAAACTTGTTTTGTGTGTTGTTTTATGAGATTATAATAATTTCAAAATTTATTTCTTCTTCCAAACAATTTTTCTTCAAATATTTATCTTTTAATTTATTAAAAGTAAACACAGAGATAATAATTATATAAGTAAACAAAATAAAAATTAAAGCTCAAAAACAGGACTATAAGAACAGTAAAGGCAGTCATTTTTCTCTAAGAAAATAATTTTTTTCTCGACCACTAAATCAGTTTGAGAGCTATCTTGAAAAAGGAGTTCATAAGCAAATCATTTACAGTATATGCTTATCGATGAACTCTAGATTCAAATCTAATGGATTAATACAGTTATCCCTTAACATACATATAAAATAAATATGGAATAGGTATTAATCGCATTCAAGCCATACTTAGTATAAAATCATATTTTTATTACTATTATAGCACTCTTTAAATAGGATATAAAAATAGAAATATTTTTCCACAAAAAAAACTACTCTATCAGTAAATAAAAGAAAGAAAATAAAAGATAACAAAAATTTAAACTTTTTATCTCTCAAAAAACTAATTTAACTGGACGTAAGTGAACAATAAACAAATTAGTTCAGCATCAGAAAAAAGGGCATAAGTATTAAGCTTAAGTAGGCTTTTTATGCCTTTATTGCAACAATTAATTCAATTGCTTAATATATTTCAGACATGTGCTGAACAGATTGCAGACCTCGGGAACCTCTTTAGACAAAAAATCTGACTCGCGATAAAAGACCCCCATTTGACACTACCATCATGAGTACCACCACCACCTGGCCGTCAATTATGACTTCCCGATCCTATTATTACCATAAAGCCTGAGCACTAGTAACACATATACCGTATATTGAGTTCAACCTATATTTTTCACTTAACTCAAAGAGGAAAAGGTGGAGATCTGATGATCGGAAGTGAAAATAGCCTCTCATATGCCCATAAACTAACGGTATTGTTATTGCTATTGTTTCCTTAACTCAAACAGCTTTCAGTTACTCACAAAAAGATTACTTTCAGAACAAATGGTTAGAAGTTTTTCATAATTATGGCTAAACTTTTTCTAAATAAATAACTTCATAATAACTAATAGTATTTATTTGGGTTAAAAAATTATTTTTTTATAATTTTATTAAAATTTGAATCAGTAGTTGTCGTAATAATTATGTAAAAAGCAGAAAATTTTTAGAAATTATGTAATAATATGTAATGTAATACTCTTTTCTGAACTTTTGAGGAAAAAATTATTCATATTTTTCAAGTTTACACAAAAGTTCCCTTTTTTCTCATCAGATATTAATAATGATATAACAGTTTTTGGTTTTTCAAAAGCTGAATGACGTCTATAAGAGCTTAACTGCATTATAAAATTTAAATTTCATGTCAGTACTATTCTTGAGTATTTCATGTAATACAAAAAACACAAATTCGTGTATATTTTGGAAAATTTATAAGCGATTAAATGAATTCAAGGTAACCGACTATTAAATTGAAGGATAATTGCTTTAAAGGAAAACTATTAATAATTATTAACTGTTTTCGCTAATCCTTAATAAAAATCAAACCCTGTTTTTCTCGATAACAGGATAAAAGATAACTCGCATTTGAATTATTAGTTTAAACGCTTTTATTATCGCTTTCCTTAAAAATAAATTTCACTAAACTTCAAATTGAACACTAAATTTCGTCGTTAAAGCAAAAATATTTTTGTGATATTTTTTTATTTTGATATTTTTTATTGAAAACACATTTCACGCTTTTATACATTCAATTAAATTGATTTCATGATTAAAAACTTGCACATGATTTTCATTTCTGAGAAACCCTATGCTTTTCCAAAAACTTTTTTTTCACCTCCAATAACAGGAAAATTGAAAAAATTTATTTCTATAAAAAAACTGTTTATTGTGTATGAGTTTTAATACATAACACATATATTTAAAATGTTTTTTAAAAATCTGGTTCAAGAGATCGAAAAACTATTTTTCTGCAGTCAATTGAAATAATAGATTAAGAGAACAATAATTGGGAATTTGGTTCACACGAGTTATTAGTGATTAAAAGGGCTCTGAATTATGCGATTGTGTGTACTTTTAGATTGAATCTCAAATAATATTCCTGTAATTTATTCAGAATTGAATGCCTATTAAAATGCAATTCAGAACAGATTTAAATAAAATACTATACTATACTATACTATACTATACTCTTATATGATTGAAAGCATAAAGTGATTATAAATTGCAAAACTATTTGCAAGACTTTGGGAAATCATTTTCTCCGATCATTAGATGCTTACAACTTATGATATGTTTTATCCCTTTTCTCATAATTCACTCGTTAATGATTTTTTGTTTTTCAATGATTTTTTTTGTACATTTGAATTGGTTTGTAGTTCATGAAAAAGCAATTGATTTCGAAATATGTATTAATGTTTAATATACAAAATTTGTATTATTTAAGTAAATATATTGCATCTAAAAACTTGAGCTCATTTCCAAACTCATTTATCTATTATTTACAAGTTTTGAAAAAATTGAATCAAAACTGAATTTTTTTCAACAAATTCATGAATTTATGCATTTATTTAATGCATAACTAAATTCTCAAGTCATGAATGAATTGCTTTTTTAGTAAATCACAGGAAAAACTACAGTATTATTAACGAAATAATAAACACAATATTTTCTTTTTATGATAATTCAATTTGAACTAAACATTGAATTAACATAAATGCGTTTGCATTAGAATTAAAAATAAATTTATTTACGATATCAATGAGAAAATTAAAATTTTCATTTAGTTTATAAGAAAATAATGGCTTTTTGATTACTATCTGTTGGAGAAAAGGAATAAACGCTTATTTTGAACCCAAAACCCATTGAAATCTGTTTCCAGGTCTCAACAAAATCACAATAAAAAATATTTAGCACTCCTTTTAAAAGAGTTTATCTGCAAATAAATTGATAATAAAACTCAAATTCAGATAAAAATGTATAATAATTGTTATAATTTTCTTAGTCATCAAAACCTTTGGAGTTTAAGTAATACCGGAATAAGAAGTTATCAAAAGCAATTCATTTTCATGAGATATGAGCTGATATATCATGCTTTGAGACTCAGCAGTGTTGAAGAGCTCAGTAATAGCTTAAAAACTTTTATCACTAGTCGTTATGTCAGAGATTTATTGATTATATAAATGTCTATTCATTAGTGCCTCAAATATGACAAATGTATGGATTAAAGCATTAAGAAATTGAACTCTAAACCCGACTATTACTAAAGGATTTTTTTTTCTTAAAATTTAAGCCGAATATCAACTGAAAACAAAAACTACTTTTAAGACAGAATTTATAGCAATATTTCTGTCAACAGATAAAAAGCTGAAAAAACATTTTCACAAACATAGAGAGAAATAATACCAGAAATACATAACGAACCAAATATTTGGACAATAAGTCCTAATATTTTGAAACGACAGAGATATGAAAAAAATTCACATAAAGATAATCCCAAAAAAAACTTTGATATAAAAAAATATGTTTTAACTTAAATGATGTGTACGTTTGTGTTTCAGGTAAGTTGTGCTGATCTGAAACGCGGAAAGAAAACCTGATATTAAGTACACTTATAGTAAGAAAGAGATGGGTGACCGTCAGCTTTAAATGACAACAATAAAGGCTCGGAAAAGAGGGGCCAAACCCAAAAATTGGGAGCATATATGGGGTCAATATAATGCATAAAATGGTATTAACATTTTCATAGGTCTCTCTCTTTTCCTATTATACGGGATTACATGTGAATAACTTTTTTTTCAATTTACAAAATAAAGTTTATTACCTTTTTGTACTGTTTGGGCGAACTCTAGTTCGTATTGAGAGTACGTATGATACAGAACAGAAGTTTGCTTTTTTGCTGGAATTGAAAATTATGTTAATTTTGAAGCGAAAATCGAATAATATATGTATTAAAGTTTGTGGTTATTTATCATAAAAGGGATGCATTAAAAATGCATTTTGTTTATTAAGTGTTTATTTTGTATCATATGTGGAGAGAAAAAAGGCAGAGAAAGATACAGACATACAGACAGGCAGAGAGAAAAGGAGGATAAAGACTGCAAACAGCAGCTGCACAACAATAATAAAATAGGTCCTGAATAACAGTTTGCACATTCGGCAGGTATTATATAATTGTTTAAATTTTTATAAATAGGAATTTGAAACATAAAAGAAAATAAGAGACAACGAGGAAATGCAAACATCACCATAAATAATAAATGCAATAATGAGAATACAGAGTCCCAGAAGAGAGAGAGAAGGAGAGAGAGAGAAGGAGAGAGAGAGAGAGAGAGAGAGAGAGAGAGAGAGAGAGAGAGAGAGAGAGAGACAAAGAGAAATAAAAAAATAAGTATAAATAAAATTGTGACACAGGGTTAATAAAGCTAACAATATTAGGCATTGAATACTAATGAAAACCTGTGGCCATTTCGCTAATACTTTATCAATCTGTAAAATTATAGCTTTATTTTTTGGTTTTTTATATTTTATTTTTGTTTTTCTTTAAATAAAATTTTTATTCTGCTTCTCAGCATTTAGAAAGACAGCAGAAATTTTTTGAAATTATAAATTTATTTCCTTGAAAAACAAGTAAATTATAAGTGAGGTGTACTTCAAAAGAAGATATGACTTATATTAAAGGGTAGGAAAAGAATTTATGCGAACAATATTTAAATGAAAGTTTTTATTCAGCGAAATAATGGCTAATAATTTGTAGCATAGCTTCAAAGGGATGATAACTAATAATAAAGCTAACGATCAGTCTGAAGAAAACATACAGACATCGAAAAGCTAGAGTTGATCTCAAATAAAAATATAATTATTACTGTATTGAAAACTTTCTGAACTCGCGGATCACCTGTACTGTATCGCAATTCTATGACTCCCATAAGGAATAGAATTTAAAATGAAATTCACGTCCGATTACTTGTGAAGCGCAAAACCCAGTTTAGGAAACTTCTAAACATATGATCGACTGTTAGCCCCGCAGAGGAAGAAGAAAAATAACAAGAAAATCAAATAGTCATGCATTTTGTGGAATGAATGGATGCCAAAAAAGGCGTCGGTGACCATTGAATGAAAATCTAGTTACACCTTCTATTGTATTAGTAAAATGTATTCTGTATCAGTACCAGAGCCAAGAGATAGAGCTCAGATGAAAAAAAAAGATTTAAAAAGTTTACTTATCATTAGGGATGTGAATTTCATGAATAAGCTTGTTTTGATTCTTAATTCATATCATATGCAATTGTCAATATCTATCCGAATCATGAAATAAGCATTAATATGAACTTGCATATTTTGCATATTTTAGCCAAAATTTTTAATAAATGCTTATTTTGGCAACTTTTGAAAATATTGCATATTTTGTTGTTTTTTTCTTGAAAATACTTAATTTCATCTATTTTAAAAATATATTTTTGTCGATTCTCCTTTTGCTTTTGTATAGTTATTTTAAAATGAAAGGCTTCCCCTAATTTTAAGTTGTACAGGTATATGTTCATGAAATAGCGCTATCAGAATTGGTAAAAATGCATCTTACGATACTGTTTTATAAAATAATCGCAAAAGTTTCTTTTTGGAAATTTAAAAAT
>JAUJYT010001606.1:0-11003 GCA_033996565.1 Nanhermannia nana
TTACTTTTTAGTTCGTTAGCATTGTTACGTAGCATAAGTAAAGAGTTGAATATATATATATATGCAATATATTGTACGGTAAATGTATCAAATTCTAGTTAAATTGTTTAAACTGGATCCTATTGATGATAACTTAGTTCGAACAAAAATCTAAAATACTAGGCTTATATATATAACATTCTAATTTATTCACAAATATTAAAGACTATGTGTTAAATATGTTAATTTATATTAAACATTACATTTTGATAAAATTCAATTGATTCGAACGTTTAAAATTTATTTAGTCATAGAAAATTGACTTAACCTTAGTTATCTTCACTCGCATAGGTATTATGTATTATTAATAAACTATACCTTTATTATTATATTTAATAAAAGTAAAATTATCTAACAAATATTGACTTTAATATTGTATTTTATAATGAGCAGTTCCTACACCATTTGATAAGCATTTAAATATATATCAAATAATTTTTAATTTGGCTTTAATTTGGGGGTTTTCTATATTTTTATAATTGAGAATAATAAATGAAGAATAGTTTTGTTAAACTTTTATATGAATAATTCACTAACTTATTCACTTAGAAATCTATGCCTTATTAATGAATCCTAGGTAACATCTATCTAAATAATATGGAGATATCATTAAAAGTAAAGGTTTTGCATCTATAAGGTATTTTACTTTTCAACGTGTTATTCGTTTATAGCATTGCTCTGAGATATGAAATAATGGTCACTAAATTTTAAATGAATTATTTCAATTACAATATATTATTAAATCTTTATTGAAATAATAATATTTATAATGAAAATGTTTATCAGATAATTATATTTATTAATTAATTTAAAAATCATTAATCAGAAGCCATAACTATCAATAGGTATTGTTTTAAATCTTATTTTATCAAATAAATTTGAAATTAAGCAAACATTAAATTTGGTTTAAATAAATAGTTATATTATATCGGCTTGAGTTTGAAAAAACGGTAGAGTCATTCTATAAGAAATATATATTTTCTGACTCAGGAATGATAGGAGATATAAAAAACTCAGCCACGGATATGTTCTGGTTTCTGAAAATTAATTTTTAAAAATTTTTTAATTTCGGTATTTTGATAATGGGTTTCTATGGGGAAAATATTTTGTTGCCCATATTTATCGTTAGATTCAATTCTTCGAGGGGAGCAATTAGATCTCAAAAATGATCGAATCCGACAACACTTACCCCGATTATCAGAAATATTCATAATAAATATAATTCCTAATGCATATGAATTGCTCGGCATGAAGAAGAAATTCTATTATAAGAAAATAATAAGTGTTTTCTTAAATATAAAAACTTATCTGAATTATATATTAGAGTTTAAATTGTTAAAATAGATTTGTTTTTGTTTTATTTTAATAAAAAATATTAAATCAGAAAAATCTGATTATTTAAACAAAATCTTATTTCGATAAAAACTAGTGCTATAACACAAATGGAACAACAGGGACCTCGAAGAAACTTTATACTGCATTTTCATGAGTTTTGCGAAAAAATTGATTTTAACCAAGCTTTCATTGATCAGCTCAAAAATCATTCAAACAGCGAATTCATCGAACAGATGTTGGTATGAAGTGTTTAAATAAAACTTAATTTAATTTTTAAAATTCTAAAATTTATCATTTTCTGAATAATAATTAGAAATTCTCAGATAATATATTCAGAAAATGTTTTATATTCCTTGAGTTCACACGAGAAATGCAAATCCCCATGCCCCATGCAAATCCGAAAAACTATAATCCTCTGGAACTTGTATTCTCAAAATTACCGGCTTTATCTCTTTCAATTTCATTTTAAATTGATAGATATATTAAGATTTTATTGTCATATGGTCTTTTTTATATTCTGTTTACAGTAAGTTTATAGAATATATTATGATGTTACTTATGTTAGTAGCAACAAGAGCAATTTTAATGATGACATTGACGCTATTGAACCGCCTTTATCTCTATTAAAATAATTATCACTCCATGAATACATCTTAAAATATCTTAAATAGTAAAAATGAGATGCATAAAATAACTTTTTAATAATTTATAATTAATTTTCGTAAAGTTATTCTCAATATCAACAGACTTAAAAATAGCTTGACAACCATTTAAATAAAGTGTTAACCCCTAGGTTAAATTAATATACTTCATAGTCACTTCTTTAATAGATGATTTTGATTTATACAAAGGGTTTTTTTATGCTTAAAATAAATACATCGTCTCCTTTAAATAGCCCATCTTAAAAATATCACTCATTTATTAAACCTCATACGCGCTCTGCGCTCAGATAGCAGCAGCGAAGAGGAGCAATTAAGAAAAAATAGTAAATTATTTGATGCCATTCTTAAGAAAAATATTTCGACTGAAGAAAGAATAAAAAGGATTCAAAAAGCACTAAACCAAGGTGCCAATATTAATGCACAAGATGCTAATCGCAAACATAATACCCCGTTACACCAGGCGGTGAAGAGAGGTGAGTTAGAAATCATTAAATTTCTACTTGAACGCGGGGCTAATAGAGTTATTGAGAATAGGGACCATAAAACGCCATTAATGCTCGCCAATGGCAATCAGCCCATCATTGACGCCTTCAATCTTCCTCAGCCAGCACTTCCCAGTCAGCAGCAATCCCTGCCACTGCCGGTACAACCAACGGGCGGGTTATCCTCTGAACAGCCTCTATTAGCGCTCACTAAAGATTCATTTACCTTCATCAATGTACCCGCTGATGGCAGTTGTCTATTTTGGGCGGTGACTTTGGCTTATTTAATGACAGTAAAAAATGATGAGGCGGCTTTGCAGGAACGATGTGAACAGTTATTTGGTGATGTAGTATCTAGTCTGGAGCTCATCAAAGGTTGGCTACGAAATTATCAACCAGCTTCACAGACTAGAAACCCTGTATTCATCCAAGAACTGGTCACTAAAACATTGCGCAATCGAGTAATAGATAAGTTGGCAGAACAAGAGAGCCAACTTAGAGACGGTGATCCTGTATGATTTTGTTAAAAGTCAAAACCAAGCTTTCATTACAACAGGGGGATTTTTAGCAGCGTTGAGTCGTGAGTTTAATGCTGAAATTAACTGGTATGGCATTGATATTCATCAACTCAAGCCCTCTGTACTCGATCAAACTGCCATAGAAAATATAAATAGTGAGCTGGATAGACTGCATGGCTTACAAGAGAGGGTGAAACAGTTTAAGTTTAGACAGTATATAGCTCAGATGCGTCAACCCACCTCGTGGGGTGGGCATCATGAACTACAAGCTATCAGCCAGCTACTGGGGTGTAGTATTAAGGTATTTTCCGGTGACCATACCCTCCTGATTAAACCTAATACTCACTCCGACAGCAGTCGCACTCAACTTCACCTGTTTAATCAGGGCGAAATCCACTATCGATTTGGCCTGATAAAAGCCGACCTGCTACGGCAAGCGATAAAAGATAATCAGCTAGCAATGGCTAAAGCTTACTTTGCGTTGGGGGTCGATGATATTAATCAACAAGATAGTGAGGAGGGGTGGAGCGCACTCCACTTTGCGGCCCAACGAGATGATGTCACGCTGGTTGTATTACTGTTAGCGCAAGGTGCTAAAACGGATAGCAAGAATAGCTTTAACCAAACCCCGTTAGATATTGCGCAATCTTTGAACCAGAACAACGTAGCGAGTATACTGAGCCAACGAGAGTCCTCTCAGCCAAAACCAATAGCTCAGTCAGCAGTGATTGATACGCCACGTCTCTCACTTTTCGCTCTACCCAAAAGAAAGGGTAACGATAATGAAGAGAATCAGAGCAAGCTAACCAAGAAGCACAAAACAATGACTCAGGATAAGTCGTCTTCTGTGGATGCCTCCCAGCAAATATTAACCACTAGGAAAAGAGTACATACTGGTGAAGATATAGCAGTTCCTGCCAAAAATGAACCGACCGGTTATTCAGCGTCTGGTATCAAACCTACACTGCATGGGGTAGTGTACCAACTGAAGCTGCTGATGCTGTTTGCCAATCGAGGGAAGGAGCAAGGGTACGCTTTTCGTTTAGCCACTGAAATGGATGCGGCAGAGAAGTTTGATGATGTGGTGTTTCAGTATGTGAAACCGGGGAGTGATGCTCAGCGCGCGCGTTTTTTGCAGGCGAAACATATCGAGGTGGAAAGCGAAACCAGGAAAAAAATTACGGCTCAGGATTTACTCACCGAGAGTGATGATCGGTTTAGTTTGCAAAAGTATTTTCTTGCCTATCGCAAAATTAAACAAAACCCGCTATTTCAACCAGGAGCACTACAGGATTTCATTATTTGTACCAACATTGATTTTGGTTTTGAGGAGGGTTATAACCCAGCAGGTTTAAAGAAACTATCTCATACGCAACCGCTCTATTTTGAGCCTATTGTTGAAGAGGACAACCTATTAACTGTTGGCGGCGAACGTTATCGATTGGCGGGCTCTGCGCATCCAGAGGCGCGCAAGGCGGTGGTGTCTGAATTAAAGTCGCTGTTTGAAAAGACTTCAGAATTTAAAAAATTGGCGCATGCACTGGCGCAACATCTGGTTGACGACACAGAAAAAGCCATTGGTTTAGACCAGACTCTGTTTAAAAATTATCAAGCCGCCTTAGTGAAAGAGGTGATTGATATCAGAGAAAATAAACTGGCTAAAACGTTCTTAAAGGGCGACGCCGCCTTGTCATCTGAAGCTCAGCGCTTTCGTGAAGCGGTACCTGAAGCTGTTGAACAAATCTTAACCGCAAAGCCTCTGGTGAAACGCTCTGAGCGAGATAAAAAACTGCTAGAAATTTTGCAGGCTGAACCACCTGCAAAAAATCTAAAGCTGGCTACTCAAGGCGTAGACACTTTTTGGAGTGAACTGGACCCGCTGACATTAAAGCTCTCTGACGGCTTTAAAAAAGTCCTGACGTTAGAGGCAAATCCTCAATTAACTGCGCCACAAACATTGGCAAAAACGATAGCACGTCTCATGGTTAATAAGAAGAAAAGCCCAGATAAAAAGATTACCGTAAAAAAAGGTGGGAATTCTCTTATTCCGGAAATTTACAAATTAGCGGGACATGTGCTGATTGAGCGCGATGGAACCGTCACTTTTAGTCAGGTTTTTTTAAAGGGTGGTAGTCTGTTGGCGGGTAACTTACAAGATTTTAGAACGGAGTTAACCAAGGAACTTAACAGTAAAGCGGTGACGCTGGATGAATTAAATGCCTATACCTTTCAAATTACCGGTTTTCAAACCTGTCAAGAAGCGGAGCTTGCTGAGTTACTGGCAGCCAAGCCCACTTTCCCTGAACAGCGGGTTGCCGATGAGGAGGTTGAGGCCTTTTTAAATCAATTAGTCTTTGCAGTGAATCAGCCGAATGAAGAGAGGTTAGGTGAATTAATTAATCAAGAGATAGGAGAGGAACTTAACCTTATCGATGCTGATTTAATCACCCATGATTTTCAAAAGCGCATGTTGGATTGGCTAAAAGAAAAACAGGGCCGCTATCTTTCAGAAAACAGTATCGATATCTTTTTCAGAGAGGCACGAGAGAAAGTTGCTCAATTAGTATTAATCGGTCCTACCTCCGAATACACTAAAAAGGTGCGAGAGGCAGGGATAAGCTTTAAGAGGCTTCCAGCTCAGTTGCAAGCTTTTTTAAGCTCACCTGCGCTTTCTGCTAAAGAGAAAATTTTTAATTTTATCACCCCAGCAACGGCGACTTTGTTAGGAAGTATCAAAGTAGATCAAATACTCCAAGCGTGTACAGACTATGGCCGAGAAGGCAGCTACATTTTTATTCGATTAAGTACCTTGCTGCGGTTACAAAAGCAAGTGATGCAGGCTTTTAGAAAACCAGAAACTCATCTATTAATCGTGGAGTGTAAACCGCAAGAGAAGTCTATCGACAGCTTATACCATGCTTTATCAAGACGGCTCACTAATTCTGAGAACAAGCGGCTGCTTTTGATTGCGCCAGCAAATGACCCTTTGGTTGAGAAATTTAACAGCCATTTTCAGGCGCAAAAACAAGAAGAAGCAGATAAAACTCATTTTAGCTACCTAACGCCTGATTCACAGCAAACACTTTTAGCGAAAAAGGTAGACTTTCAAGGATATGAGGTTGCTTTAAATCAACTTATTGATGTAGACCAAGAGAACCTCATTAATTCAATATCATTACCAGTTTTTCTGAATGAGGAGAAGCTAGTTATCGGGGATCAGTTACCAATTTCCAGTGGTTACGATGAAGATTTCTATGTTAAGAGAACCTTTAATCATCAGATAGCGATTAAGGAAGACGTTTTCAATGATGAACAAGAAAAAAAGTTCGCCGATTTATTGGCCAGTACTGAAGAAGGATTCAAGCAATTATGCCAAAAACACCCAGACAGTAACATTCATTGGTTGAACAGCGAATCGGGAAAAATTATTTGGCAGCAATCGCAAGGGAATTTAGCGACACTTCGTAAATATATTGATACTCGCTATATATACTCATATCTTCCTGAAAATTTAAACGATTTCCTGCAACAGACGCAGCGCCACAAAGTAATGCTAATTTCTGATACGGCTGGGATGGGTAAATCCACGGTACTGACCCATCTTTCTAAACAACTCAAACAAGAGTTTCCGACGCGTTGGGTGGTCAGGATTAATTTAAATGACCATACGGATGCGCTTAAGGCGCAGACTCAGCAAGGAAGTTTTAAGGCACTGGGTTGTGATAGAACGGTTGAGTTTATATCGCAAAAGCTGCTAAAGCTTAAAATGCCCTTAGAGCAAGCGTTATTTAAACAGTGCATTAAGCAGAGCGGAAAAGTAAAAATAGCATTACTGTTGGATGGATTTGATGAAATCAGCCCGAGTTATAAAGATACCGTAATTGATTTACTGCAAATGCTGAGAAAGACCATGGTAGAGCAGCTGTGGGCCACCACCAGACCACATATGAGAGAGGCATTAGAAGATAAGCTACAACAGCTCTCCTATACTTTAAAGCCATTTTCACCAGAGAATCAAATCACCTTTTTAGCTCGGTTTTGGAAAAAAGTTTTAAACCTTCCTGAAACAAGTCAACAACGATTAGCCATTTATGCCGAAGCATTAATCAAGAAGCTGGCAGAATCGATTAGCGATAAAGAAACGAAGCTTACCGGTATTCCTCTACAAACTAGGATGTTAGCTGAAATTTATCAAGACCGAGTTAAAGGATTTTATAACACTGATAAATCAACGCCTGAATTGCATAAAAAAATTGGTCTCATAGATTTATATGATGATTTTATAAAACAGAAATATGTTATTTTTCACAAAGAAAAAATCACATCCGTGGTTGGTAATATAGCTTTAAACGAGAAAGTTGATTTTGATGTAAAGGGGGTAAATTTACGGAAAATACACCAGCAATTAGCAGTACAGTTATTATTTTCTGACCAGCAAGAGAATCTCTTACAACATCCACAGACGCAACATAATAAACTAATAGATGATAAAACACTAGCAAGAATTGGTATAGTACAAATTATCGATAATAAGGTTCATTTTATCCACCGTACTTTTGCGGAGTATTTTGCGGCTGATTTTCTGGTAAACCAATTAAATAAAAAAAACCAACATCCGAAAATGCAAAATTTTTTACTAACGCAAATTCTGCTACAAGAAGATTACCAGGTGATTAGAGCTTTTCTAAATGGCCAGATAAAAAAAACTGAGCCACCGGAAAACAGCTTAAAACAATACGGCAAGCGGATAGCTGAATTATGGAAAGATAAAGAAGACTCTCTGCGTAATCGCCGTAAAGACTCTATGACTAATCGTATTATGGAAAATGAACCAAATGAAACAATATTACATCTTGCAGTACGAGAGGATAATGCCGCAATTATCGATTTTTTATTGAATAGTCTTAGAGAGCAGGGAGAAACTCTGAGGGGTCTTTTGCTAGTCAAAGACAAGGATGGAAAAACCGCGTTCCAGAGAGCAGCACAGTGGGGCCGAGTTGAGGCATTAGGGAAGCTATGGGATTTGGCTAAAAAAGCAAACCTAAGCGCAGAGGAGCAGAAGAGTCTGTTGCTAGCCAAAGACAGTTATAAAAAACCCGCGTTCCAGCTAGCGGCAGAGGAAGGCCAATTTGAAGCATTAGGAAAACTCTGGAATTTAGGTAAAGAAGCGGATTTAAGCCTAAAAGAGCTGAAAGATAAGCTGTTGCTAGCCAAAGACGGAGATGAACAAACCGCGTTCCAGCGAGCAGCAGAGAAAGGTTCTGTTGAGGCATTAGGGAAACTATGGGATTTAGGTAAAGAAACGGTGTTAAGTGCGGAGGAGCAGAAGGGCCTGTTGCTAGACAAATCTAAATGGGGGGAACAAACCGCGTTCCAGCAAGCAGCAGAGAAAGGTTCTGTTGAGGCATTAGAGAAGCTATGGGAGTGGGGTAAAGAAGTGGGCTTAAGCACAGAAGAACAGAAAGGTCTGTTGCTAGACAAAGACAGGCATAAACAAACTGCGTTCCAGCGAGCAGTAGAGGAAGGCCAATTTGAGTTATTAGGGAAGCTATGGGAGTGGGGTAAAGAAGCGGCCTTAAGCGCAGAGGAACAAAAGGGTCTGTTGCTAGACAAAGACAGGTATAAACAAACTGCGTTCCAGAAAGCAGCAGAGAATGGCCAATTTGAGACATTAGGGAAGCTATGGGCTTTAGGTAAAGAAGCGGGCTTAAGCCCAGAAGAGCTGAAAGATAAGCTTTTGCTAGCCAAAGACAGGAATGAACAAACCGTGTTCCAACGAGCAGCAGAGAAAGGTTCTGTTAAGGCATTAGGAAAGCTATGGGAGTGGGGTAAAGAAGTGGGCTTAAGCACAGAAGAACAGAAAGGTTTGTTGCTAGTTAAAGGCAGGTACAAACAAACTGCGTTCGAGCAAGCAGCAGAGGAAGGTTCTGTTGAGGCATTAGAGAAGCTATGGGAGTTGGGTAAAGAAGTGGGCTTAAGCACAGAAGAACAGAAAGGTCTGTTGCTAGACACTGGATGGAGGAAACGAACCGCGTTCCAGCTAACGGCAGGGTCAGGCTCCGTTGAGGCATTAGGGAAGTTATGGGTTTTAGGTAAAGAAGCGGGTTTAAGCACAGAGGAGCAGAAAGGTCTGTTGCTAAGCACTGACGAGAGTAAAGAAACCGTGTTCCAGCTAGCGGCATGGTCAGGCTCCGTTGAGGCATTAGGGAAGTTATGGGTTTTAGGTAAAGAAGCGGGATTAAGTACAGAAGAACAGAAAGGTCTTTTGCTAGGCACTGACGAGAATGGACAAACTGCATTCCAGAAAGCGACATGGTCAGGCTCCGTTGAGGCATTAGGAAATCTATGGGATTGGGTTAAAGAAACGGGGTTAAGCGTGAAGGAGCAAAAGGGCCTGTTGCTAGGTACTGAAAAGCATGGACGAACCGCGTTCCACCAAGCGGCAGAGACAGGTTCTGTTGAGGCATTAGAGAAGCTATGGGCTTGGGGTAAAGAAGCGGGGTTAAGCAAGGACCTGTTGCTAGACACTGACGGGTATGGAGCCACCGCGTTCCAGCGAGCGGTAGGAGAGAGGGTCAAATTTAAAGTCTTAGAGAAGCTATGGGATTGGGGTAAAGAAGCAGGGTTAAGCAAGGATCTGTTGCTAGACGCTAACAAGTATGAACAAACCGCCTGGGACATAGCGGCAAACTGGGGAAATTTTGAATTCTTAGAGAAGCTATGGAAGTGGGGTAAAGAAGCAAGGTTAAGCGCAGAGGAGCAGAAACGTCTGTTGCTAGGCAAAGACAGGTATAAACAAAGCACGTTCCAGAAAGCGGCATTTAGTAACCAAGTTAAGGCACTAGAGAATCAATGGAATTGGGGCAAAGAAGCGGGGTTAAGCAAGGACATGTTGCTAGGCACTGACGAGCATGGACAAACTGCGTTCCATATAGCGGCAAGGCTAGGCTTCGTTGAGGCATTAGAGAAGCAATGGGACTTGGGGAAAGAAGCGAAGTTAAGCGCAGAGGAGCAGAAGCGTCTGTTGCTAGGTACTGACAAGTATGGACAAACTGCGTTCCAGAAAGCGGCAGAGTATGGTCGAGTGGGGGCATTAGAGAAGCTGTGGGATTTGGGTAAAGAAGCGAGCTTAGGCACAGAGGAGCAAAAACGTCTATTGCTAAGCAAAGACAAGTATGGACAAACTGCGCTCCACCTAGCAGCAGAGAAAGGCCAAGTAGCGGCGTTAGAGAAGTTATGGGAGTGGAGTAAAGAAGCTAAACTAAGTTTAAAAGAACTAAGAACATGGATTTCAGCCCCTGACAAGCATGGAAAAACCGCATTGGAGCTTGCGCAACGAAATGAGGATTTAGAAAAACCAAAGACATTAGAAACTATCGATTTACTGCGCCGCTATTCCTCAGTAATCCATGCAACTGAACAGGAACATGTAGATTGTAGATCGTGACATCGCAAACGCCACCTAGGTTTACGAGGTTGTGTATCGGGTATTACTGATGAGCTACAGCATTACTCACAGCAACAACAACGGTTACTTAGTTTGGCCCATTTTTTATCTCAACGAGGGTGGGGGGCTTTGCTAACAGCCATAAAGTCAAGCCTGTATGTTAACGGTCAGGTAGCAGCCATTACCCGAGCTTTTTCTCAAGCACTGTTTTTTTCTTCCTCTTATTTGGCTGAGGATTTTGTCAATCAGCTACAGGTGTTAGCAGTGCTTGATGAACGGGTAGCACAAGGAGAAATGCTCTCGGCACACAAAGGGCGTGCGGTGTCTGCCTTTAACCAGCTGTTGCAGGGTTTTGTACAGTAAGCGGCTTTACCTTACGTAGCTTACTGGATACCTTAAGTGAGGGGCAGCGTTATGCATGGATAGCGGCGCTGGTAAATGGACTTGAGTCATTGAGTGGTGACTTTACGGTGCATCTGGTATTAGGTCATCAGGTAGTGGCACTGTATCGTTGGGGGAC
>JAUJYT010001607.1:0-10999 GCA_033996565.1 Nanhermannia nana
ATTTGTTTGTCTAAAATTGAACTTAAAGTTTGTTTGTTTTAATGTTTATTAAATCTTAAATTAGTTAAAAATTTTATTTAATATTTGAATCAAAATGATTGATATTTATTACTATTGTTTTGATTAATATTTATTACTATTGTTTTGATTAATATTTTAATAAATTGCAAATTTGGTCGATTTGGAGGAAAATAAAGTAATTGAAAAGAAATGCATATTTTGCTAATTATTATCTCTTAAAAAGTCGATATAATAGTAATATTAGTTTGAGTTCTCAAAGATTTGATAAGAAAGTATATTTAGATTCACATTTAGATCCTTTGAGACATATTAAGACACCATTTCTTTTATCTTAAGTCTAATTCCTTTTAATAATGTTTAATTTTGATTCTTGTGCTATATTATAAGCAGAGTCAGGACCTATGCCTAAAGATGAGCATAAGCTCGCGTGAGCCTAGGCTTGAGGCTCGGCTCGGGCTCCAGGCTTGGTGATTTGAGCCTGATGAGTCTATACCAAAATTTCACTTGAATTCGCGGTAATTTCATATTTTTGATTCCAGTATTTGTTTCGTTCCAATATTTATTTCAAATGAAAAACAGGTTTCAAATAAACAAATGATTCACTACTCATATGACTTTCATTTCAAAAAAGCAATCATTGCTATACTTGTGAATTAGTTTCATTTAAGTATCGTTCGATTGAACACAGTTTTTAAAATAATCTCAGATTAATAACCTTTAAAACGAACTTTATATGGGAATTACATAACTGTATAATTTAGTTATGATATAAGTCTGGCTATTTGTACCGGAATTCAGGTACAAATAGCCACTGCGATAAAAGTATTTATAAAGTATTTCAAAGTATTTTAGATTCAGGCTCAGGTTTTAAAGCTTTTGAGCCTAGGCTCGCCAGGCTCAAGCTTAGGCTCTAAGGTTCAAGAGCCCGGCTCAGGCTATGAGATATTTGAGCCTAGGCTCATTTTTACCTATGCCTAGGCTCATCTTTACCTATGCCTAGGCAAATGCCTATATTTTATATAATTTTGAATGTCTGCCTATTTCTTAAAAATTTTTAATTAATGCTTATTTTTTATTTTATTTATTATTAAACTTAAAAAACTGTTAAAACTTTTACATAAACAGTAAGGAAAAAATAATAGAGGTGTTCATCTTTTATACTAATTATGTTAAAGTCTTTTTAAATTTTGTAAATTGTGATCAAAATAATTAGCAAATGGAGATTGAAATAAAACCTTAATTGCTTTGCAAATATGTAAATGAATTGGGCAAAACTGGTTTAAAACTGGTGGTCAAATAATTTAAAGCTGTACGGAATCTGTACTCTACTGACTCCGACTTAAATTTTTGCCTATTGAATGCTTATTTTTGAATATTATTAGTGCTTATTTGCTGCTTATTTTAGTGGTTTTGAATGCTTATAAATCCGAACTCTGATTATAAGTTATGGTATTGTTGAATATGAACTCAAATCTCATTTAATTATTAGACTATTTTATATGTCTTGGACTCAAATATTTGATGCGATGATTAGTCCGCGAAATATTGGTCTGGAATGTCTTCCTTCGGGATAAGACTTCTTTGATTTGGTTTTAAACAAAAGTTGTTAACATTGGCCCACTTGTAAAGTGCTTCCAATTTTACAAACACGTAGTCATTCACTGAATGCATTCAATTAATATACAATAGAGAATATATTTATCGGTAATTGTTATCTCTTTTAAATTTATGATATGATGAGTCACATAATAAGCACTTTTAGCAAAGCTTATAAATTATTATTTGGAGGCTTTGAACATATTTAACATAATTACGTATTTGTTTATTAAATATTTCCCTATTTTGAAAATAGTTTCTAAGAAAACGGGTCATTTTTTTGGCACTATGATTGTGGTGAACCCCCTGCCCATTAAACGTTGTTATATTCTGCTTATTGTCATTTTAATTAACTAATTATTGATTTCATATTTTAGCATATAATTGAGTAAAATTCATTTGAAATACCATTTTATAGTCAATTGTTATACTCTTTATGTTAATGATAAGTAAAAACCTTTAACATTGAAATTATGTTTAAAAATTTTCATTAAACATATTTAATATTTAATCTCATTATTATTCACTATTATATTGATTAATCAATAAATTAAACATTTCTTTATATATCAATCATCAATAACTTTCATTTAGTTATCAGAATGTCTTTTTGTACTTTAGAACCAGATATAAATTAAAAACCGATCATAACATACAACATATGTGTTCTATATTTTCTTTTTTATTAGTTTTATTATAGTTTGAAAGTATATATATATATACCTCTAATACTTTGATATTTTAAGCAAATTTCTATTTGAGAGTAAATATGAATCTCTATTAGTTATGATGATTATGATGAGCCACAAATCAATGCTCTTGAGCCATGTCTGGAAGGTTTTATATGTTCAATAAGTACATTAATATCTTTGAAATGTTTTGACTCAATCAAAGGTCACTTACATTTGTTTATATTAAAAAAAATCCTGTCTTAAGTTTATTTATATTTTTGTGAGATTTGTTTTGCATTGTATTGAATGTCGCAAAAGTTGCTTTACTTAGAAATATGTTTAGCGGTTTATGGCATCGCGTGCTTTACCTAAGATGCAAATTATGTACCGGTTGTAAGTCTTACTTATTATGTTAAAGCACGCGATACAATAATATAAGATTTAATTCAATTTCAAATGGTTGTGTATTCAACTATTAGTTAAAGGGTGTTTCATAAGTCCCTTTCTATTGAAATAGGTTTTGTATTATAATTTGTTAATAAACTCATTTAATTCAGTGGAAATTACATAATAAATAAGAAATTATTGATCTTTATTATAGCCAAACGTTTTCGAGTAAATCCATACTCTTCAGGGCTAATATTGGTTATGATAATGATATTAAATTTTCATAACGACTAAACATTATGGACTATAATAGACTTAAAGCTCGCGCTTCAATAATACAAAACCTATTTCAATAGAAAGGGACTTATCAAACACCATATAGTAGTATTTATTAATGATTTATCAAAATTTTGATTTCATTAAAACATATAATATATATATTATATAAACATATATTATATTTTGCATATATTTCCTTCAAAAATAGGCATTTTATCAATGTTTTAATATAATTAGGAATGAGTCCAGTTTGTGGAATACCATAAAACCTAATAAATAATTCACTAATTTTTTTGGTCATTATTATTGTTGACATAAAAGTTTAGATAAAGTTGATAATTGACATAATTGAAAGATAAAGCTTAAACTTGATTTAATAAAATGCTTTTTGGTTTATATGATTGAACAACTTTTGCCTTAGACTAGAAACTGATATATATTATAAACTTTAATATATTACACATAGAGATAAACTAATTATTAATATTTTTCATCACAGTATAGTTCACAAGACACTAGTCCTCTCAGCAATTATGTGATGCATCCATTTTGGGACCAGACAGTTAAGGTATTAATAACACGATTAACGATAGAATACATACCAATATCGCAAACAAATAATTAAATCAGTTCAGAAATGAGTCGAACCACTGGATGAAAAACTACATAATACTTAATGCATACTTAGCTTTAAAGCCTTAAACGTAATTATGATAATTATTAAACCAATAGATAGTCCCGACATGGCTCGCACCAAATGTTTTAACATTTACTGGATTTTTATTTACTGTTGCGAACTGTTTATTGTTAACCATATATGATAAAGATTTTTGTGCATCGAGTGATTCATTTCCGTGGTGTCCACCAGTGCCCTCATGGGTGTGGTTATCGTGTGCCGTCAGCCACTTCTTAGCGCATACATTGGACGGCATCGATGGTAAACACGCGAGACGTACGAAATCGAGCGGTCCTTTAGGGGAACTGATGGATCACGGGTTGGACAGCTGGACAGCTCTTTTTATTCCGTTTTGTATATATTCAATCTTCGGTCGCGCGGACTATAGTGAAAGCCCTTTAAGAATGTTATTTATATTTTGGACAATTTTTCTAACATTTTATTTATCTCATTGGGAGAAATATAACACTGGGATATTGTACTTGCCCTGGAGTTACGACGCCTCGCAAATGGCTCTTTTTGCGCTCTATATAATCACAGGCATTAAATCACATAAATATTGGAAATTTACTGTCCCAGTGCTCAACGTCTCGAGCGGACAATTTTTTGAGTTACTCTCTTATTGTAAGTAATTTTATTTGCGATTACATTAGTATTCGTATGTATTCGTATGTATTAGTATTGTATTTGTTTTTCAGTCGGAAGTTTTGCAATATCAGCGCCGATAACAGTATATAATGTGTATACTTGCAAAACCATAAAGCAGCCAACTTTTTGGGAGTCTTTTAGACCACTCGTTCCTTTTATAGTGTTGTTCTCAATCACTACTGGTTGGGCAGTGTTTTCTCCCTCTAATATATTAGAGACAGAGCCACGAACTTTCTACTTCATGGTCGGAACCGTTTTCTCCAACATTGCAGTGAGTTATGAGTGGTTAGCATTTAATGATTATTCTAATGAATAAAAATTGTTTTTAGTGTCGACTTATAGTAAGTCAGATGTCATCGACCAGATGTGAAGCCGTCAATTGGTTTCTGTTACCTTTGGCTGTATCTGTCTTAAGCTTATTCTTCATTCCATTCGCTACTGAACAAGAACTATGGATTTTAAGATTGATTTGCATATTATTTTGTTTATTACACATTCATTATGGTGTTTGTGTAGTGAGACAAATGTGCGATCACTTCAGAATCAATTGTTTTTCGCTCAAGAAGAGAGACAGAGACGTATCTCCAGAAAGTGTCAGTTTAGGTAAATCTAAGAATTGAAAGGGAAATCGTATTTTGCAAACAATTAAATTTCTTCATAGTTTAACTTTTGGTTTAAACTCGCGTGAAATCGATGTTTTCAACTCAAAAACCAAAACTAATTAATGACAAAATAAATGATGATATTTAATGATTTATTTACCATTCGATGCAGTCGAGCAAATGTATTGACTCAAATATTTGTTTCAAACTTCATTTAATTATTTGTTTGATGTTCTGTACATAATATAAAGTTAGTAAATATTTTATTTATACATTTTAACAATCATTTACTGATACTTTACTGGTCTCTAAAATGATACGAAGAACAAAACTAAACTATATATACGTTTTGATACATACGTAAGTTTTTAGTGTTTTGTTTATATTTTAACTTTTGAATAGTGAAAACATTGAATTTGAGAATAATTTTTATTTCTATTAATTTAATTAGGAATTAATGAATTATTGATTATAAGTCCAACTTTTGTATATAACTCTTTTTAAAAGAAATCTTCATTTCTCAATGTATTTTCTTAATTATAATAATTTAATGTAAAATTTATTAATCAATTTTCAAATTCGTTAATGAATTTTAAAGTTAAATTCATTACTAGTCTTATATATTTTTGCTGTGAGTCAAATAAAAAAAGTTTATCATTCATTAAAATATTAAATTTATTTTTTTTATATCTATCAAACTTAGACGTAAACTAATGTAAAAATTTTAGTAAATGTTTACAACTTTAACACAATGGTTATTAACGGATAGCTTAGGGTCTGTCTTAAATATTGTATTAATTTTAAGTTGCTTTGTGTTGGTTCGGTTTCAGATTACGAAAATCTGATTCATTCCAAAAAAAAGTTGAAATTTTTTCTGTTTTTCCGTAAATTTTAAGTTATAAAAAGATATAAAGATTGCGTTCATATTCATTATATGATATACTGTAGTATGCATTTCAACGATACGAAAGTTTTAATGAATTAAATGTTGGGCAAGAGATAAAAATTTCATTATTTAATGTTTAAACATTATGAATGTTTTTTGTATGTGCTATAACTGCATGTTTTGGGTCTAAAACTTATAAGCTCTACATTAATGCTATTAATGTTAATATTGAGATAAGTTATGAAATACCTGTTTTCAATTGAATAAGTATTTAAAACAAACTTAATTTTACAAAAAGTTTGATTTAATTGAGTTTTAGTGTATTTAAGAGATGAGACTATAGTACAGATGAAAACTTTTGTGCATTTATTATAACTTTACCGTTAATAGCATTAATACACAACAGTGTAATACAGTTATAATAACTTATCAATAGATAAGCCTATGCTTAACAAATGCTTAACTCTATAGAGAAATAATAGAAACGACTGATAGATAGATAAATAGCAATCAATTGCAAGAGTTTAGAGCTGAGTCTCTTTTTCTAATTTATAGGACAAGTATTCAAATGAAGTATTGGAGGCATAGAAAGCACTCCAAAAGCTAAACCTATTCTCAATTGTGACTTAACTAAAGGTATTATAACATGCATTGCATGTGACCATAGATGAGATGTGACGTGACCTTCACGTATGGCGTCTTTGTTTAGATTCTGTTTTATATACAAATGAAGTCTTGAGTCGAGAGCACAGACAGACTGTGAAAGAGACACTCTTTGAGAGCTAATGAGACAACTCGTCATAACTCAAGACAGACAACAATTTAAGACATAGACGCAAATCTCACAAAAGATACCAAATTAGAGGTGAGGCTAATCATCAGTTAACTATACATACAATTCATTTATATTTTTCTCACTTTTATATCAAATATAAAACTTATTAATCGTTTTAAATATTATTATATTTATTATTTATTTCAATTCTTGTTATTATCTATTAATTTATTTATTATATCTATCGATATATAAGTTCTTCACTGCCATCAAGTCATTAATGAATTCAATTCAATTCAATTAAAATATAGGAAATGATAAAAATATTTATCAAATCAAATATCAAAACATATCTTTGTATTAAAACAAAAACTAATAATTGTTATCAATATATGAATAGAATTATAAATAGTTATGATATTTGATATGATATAACAGTATTGATATCAATACAAACTGTTGTCCTATTTCTCTGACTCTCATATCATATTTTTTTAATTATTTTTTGTTATTTTTATTTTCTTTCTCATGAATTAAAAGTAATTATAAATCAGAAAATATGCGAACATTTTATTTATAAAAAGTTTTAAAAGTTTGTTAACAAATGAATTGATTTTAATATTTAGCGTAAAAGTAATGCAAAAATGAGTGTTGAGTGGAATCAATGGAATCAATGATGAGATAATGCGAAACACGTCTAATATTAATCACTTGAATGGTCTGAACGTAATGAACATCAATAATAATAATATAAATATAGAGACGAGTTGTATGAGCACAACAGCCATAAGTCTGACCCACAATTGCGATGACAGTCAACCGATTGGTGTTCCGGTGGCGACAAAATCACAACCAAAGCCGAAAGCGAGATGTCCTCAAAGCTGTTCCCGACAGACAAAGCGTCCGCCGTCGGAAAGGCGTTTTAAGTGCGATCAGTGCGAGCGCATGTTCTTCACCCGGAAGGACGTGAAGCGCCATTTGGTGGTGCACACGGGCATTAGGAACTTCGCCTGTCCTTATTGTACACAACGGTTCGGCAGAAAAGACCATTTGGTAAGACATGCGAAGAAGAGTCACAACAGAGACACGAGGTCTTCAACTACTTTAAGAACCACTTCTGTAACACATACCTCAAACCAATGCAAGACCAATGCTATGCCGGCTCTCATTCAACCAAAAAATAATATTTCTCTATTAGGCCAACAAATTAGCAACAATTCCGGCAAACATTCGGTTTTCAATGATTACCAGAACAGCCAAAACGGCGATCATTCGACACATTCAGCACTTGTTCTCTTAACAAATAGTAATAACAGCAATAATGACAATCACTGTTCCAATTATGCAAATGACAATCACACCAATCATTCGAATAATATTAATAGTTTAGGCATTAGTGGAATGCATACAAACCATTCAAACGAGTCGTTATATGTATCGGGAGTTGGAGTGGGAGTAGGAGTGCATAGTTTTGATGATATGATTACCTCAAATGCAATTAAGAGTGAAACGCCACCACTGCATCCATTGGGAACTCACCATTATTTTGCATTTCCAGTGAATACCACTCCACTGACATACCCTCCACTGCACCCGTCATTTTTGCCTAATTGTTTTGTTAGCAATTCGAGTGCGAGCGTGAGCTCGTGTGGCAGCACAGCCAGCGTAGCAGCTTTTGGTATACCGGTGACCAACTCTTCCAATATCACTTTAGATGTGAACCCATCTCTACCTCATTTCAATCAAGCCTTTCAATAAGTAATCAATTCTATGTCACTACAAACCAATCATTTGCTCAAATAAGTGCCTTTAATTCTAATTGATTTTAGAATTTATTTACAGCTAAATCTAAACCACATTTTATTATTAATATAATTTTGTGTCAAATCATGCCATAAATACATGCGATGCGCACACAATCACATACAATGACAATAATGTTAATTCTAAATCTACCTCAAAATGACCTCAAATTGAATGAAACTTTAAGAGTTTTACGAACACATTCGAAAGTCAATCAAATTAAGAAATGATAATTAGTTTTAAAGAGAGATCCAATACTCAACTGATGAGTAATGACTTTTGGACAATAATTTTTATACTTTTATTTTTGTAATGTTTTCATCATCGAATCCATTGAATCCATTGAATCATTAGCTGTACATAACAACAGATGAAGATTATGAATGATATATATATTTTGTTTTACGTGTTCCTAACTGTGCCAATTCTTGTTATTATAATTAGTGATTTAATGATTACTGATTTGATGATTTAATTAATTGTAATTCAATTTATGTTAAAGAGATTATTCATATGCCATAATGACCGGTGAATTAATTACAAATTGTATGATCTTTTTATTTTATTATAAATATGATAAATATGATGACCTTTCAAACGAAATCTATATCTAATCAAAGACTTGTAGTTCTTTAAATATATACTGTTCTTTGGTATTTACTGATCAATTGCTGGAATATCTTGTGTTAAAATTTGTGAAATAACTATTTCTCGTTTTCCATTATAAGGACAAAGTTTAATTATTATTATTATTAAGTTTACGTAATCGATGTAATCAATCATATCTTTGCTAATAGTTTTGGTTCAAATAAGTTGTAAATGTTTATCAATATGTCTATCATTGTTAGCAAATATTGCCTCAAATTAGACCTTTAAGTCTTATTATCGAAATTGTATTCAATAGAACTTTTGTCTAATTTCAAGAAAACTAAATTTTCTCCTTATTGTGGAAAACTTTTGATAAATGAGTTTATTTTTCTGGAAAGGTTCGAATACTACCTCATTTTTGATAATACGATTAAATGTAGTTATTTTTTTATTAAAAATAAACAATTTGTTGAATATTAGATGTTTTTGCAATCAGAATTTATTTGTTGCAGATTATTTTTAAATTATATGTTTTATTAAATCCCATTTTGACTGTTTGCTCATTAAAACTTGTTTTTAATATGTTATAACCAGAGACTGGCCTTTGTCGGAAATACCACTTTTTCTCTGTTACTCTAAACGTTAGGAAACTAAGAAATGAGTACCGATCACACAATAAGAAGAAAAATGAGCGAATATTAAAGTTCCGAAAACTCCGAATTTAATTAAGAATCGAAAAATTTATAGCAAAATAGGCAATAAAATTAACCTTAAATTTCTTTATTTAGTTTAAGCTAATCTTTTGAGTATTTATGAATTGTATTCAAAAGTTGTTTATGAATGAGCTCAATCAGAATTAAAACTTAAATCAAAAGGAGTACATATTCAAGAATTAATTTTTAATGCTATTTTTTGACCAATTAAAGCATAAATTTAAGTCTTCAAAAAAAATTTCAATTAAAACTTAATTTTTAATGATAGTCAAAGGGGGAAAAAGAATTTTTAATTTTTTTAAACACCAAAGGGGATAACAAAGTGTATATTTTAGAAAAACTTCAAAAAAATCAAAGGGGGGCCAAGTTACGATTTATAAGACTCAGAAAATCTTGGGTGGCCGGTACCTTGGCAACCCCCTACATTGGGCTTTATGAATTTTTCTCTTAATATAAACAAATTCTTTCTGATAGAAGACATAATATATCTAAAGAAACTATTGAATTATTAAATGTTATTTACTTTAATAATTTTTTCCTTAATTTTCTTATCTGTATTACAAATAATCGAATTTATATTAATAAAACTTGAATTTATGTCTCCGAATTTTTCCGATTTTTCCGAAATTTTGTCCGAAATTTAGTAGTTTCTTGTCCGAATTTCCGACCGAATTTTTGATGTTTTTCCGAAAAAGGCCGGTCACTGGTTATAACTTACGGGACACCATGCTCAATTTTTAAAATGTACTTGCACACATATGTTATATAATATTTTCATAAAAATTTAAATTGTGAATAAGTTAGGTTAACTAAAAGTCCAGATTTCAGATGGACTGTACAGAATTTGGCCTATTTTACACATCCAATTACCAAACGTACCGGTTTATTAATTAAATTATATTTTGGAGGGCGTTTGCAGTAAAATTTAACCCACATATTGTGATGAGTTTGATAAAGATTTTTCAAAAGCCTCTTAAGTGTAATGAGTAAGGCATTGAATTTGCATATAATGCAAATTTTCAGGGTTAGTGCATATTTTGCATATTGAAAAAATTACTTTGGTCCCCCCTTTGATTTTTATAAAATTTCAGATTTGATTAAAATTTTTTCAAAGAATTTTAATAAGTTTTGGGCATCAAATAATGGTTTTAAAATATATCATTTTGAATAATTCTCCAAAAAAAACATGTAAAAACATTTTAGCCTCAAAAGTTTTTTGGCGGGAAAACTCTTTTTTAGAAAATAATTGTCATTCAAAACCGATGAGTTTTACTCTTTGCTCATATAATAAATTATTTAAAATGCATATATAAGTGCATATTTTGCTATTTTTATTGTATATAATGTGACATAT
>JAUJYT010001608.1:0-10998 GCA_033996565.1 Nanhermannia nana
AATTTCTCAATTATCTGTATTTCTCATTACACTTATAATTATATTGTTTAGACAAACAGTTATGCACTAAAAATAGTTAAATATTGGCTGCAATGCATTTCCAATAAATTAAATTTATTAATATTTATGTAATCTTTATATGTAATGGCTGTGAGTCTTAAAATTAATTTTAATTATTTAAATAATTCAAAAAATAGATCTGAAGTTTTGATTCGGAAACTGAATAAATCAAAACTGAATCAAAATTAACTGTAAAATGACTTCTGATAATAATATTGAAGTGTATGTTATACAAAATGTTTATAATAATATATAATACATTTGCTCTCAAATAATATTTTACAAAATGTTAATTTAATATTTTTAGAGCTAATATCATATTCTAACTGTTGGTTAAATCCCTCAGGCAGTTATCATCAGTAGAAGGCGTATGTTCTTTAGCAATAACATCCTCGCTATCATTGGCAATAGAATCGCATTCTTCATCATTCTTGCCATCGCTGTCTTCCTCATCCAGTTCTCCTTCTTTGATATCAATAGATTCGAACTCTTCATTATCGACAAGAGTCTCATCCCATTCACTCATCCCTTCTTTGACAAGACATTCGCCATTCTTTTCGTGATCTTTCTTTGCATACGTTTGAAGCAATTCTTGCATTTTTCGTTCATAATAGACCTTATTTTTGCCGATTTCCACATCAATGGCTGGGTCTGTACTGACAAACGTTTCGGGCGTCAAATCATCCAAAGTCTCGAGTGTTTCGAAGGTATCTTCAGATTCTTGAATACGTCTATTTCTCAATTCTTGCAACAAATACTCGTAAACCTCTCCAATCAATTTATCAGCATTTCTGACATCGAGTTCTTTATCTTTGATGACTTGCATAATAGCTTTGTGAATATCAATAAAAGTAAATGTTTCGTCTCTATAGCCCTTTCTGTCCCAGTTCTTCAACTTTTTAATAAAATCGTTGAACAGATCTTCAACGCATTTATTGATTTCTGGATAAGGAGTTGAGTCATATTTAAATTTTTTGAATAGAATGCGACCCAAATTTGTGGAGCGTTTAAGTAATTCTTCGCGTTTAACCCAAATATCATTTAGTTTTTTGTAAAGCTTTGGTAAATCTGTATAAGAAGATCTGTCATTGAGAGCCTCGTAATCAAACACTTCATTCTCAGCCGCAGTGATCTGTTTCTGAAGCTTTTTCATTGTTTCGGTCAATTTCTGAATTCGTTTCTCTTTCACATCTTTTGAGAGTTTGGGTTTGTTTGGACTCATATTTGGAGACTTAAGCACTCGATTCAATTCAAGCAACAAATCGTTGTGATGTCTGATCACTCGATTGTCATCTTTTTCATTACCTATATCTTCGGCGAACACTTTAAATAGTTTTGCGAATTGTCTGGAAATCGAGAATTGGATTCTTTCCCGACGTATTCGCGAAACCATATCAATCAATTTTGATATCAATTCTTGTGCTTTGGATTCATTGTCTTTCAGGTCCTTAAAAGCTTTCATACGGTCGCGAAATACAATCAAATACTAAAAGCAAATCAAAAACACAGTAAATATTTAATAATAAGATTCAATAATAAGTAAAGATTGTCTCACATTTTCGTAGAGCTGTTTGACATCCACTTCTTTATCTGCGACTGTTTTTTGAGTTTTGGGTCCAATAACTCGTTGTACTTTATTAGGCGTCACTCCTTTCGAGTCATTCATTTCACTCATTTCACTATCTATTGAACCGTTTATTGTCTCCGAATTGGTCGACACAGAAGTCGATGCAATCGATTCCACTTTTGTTGGAATTATTCTTTTGGGACATTTATCAGACAATTCATTGGATTCATTGCTCGAGAAATTAGTCGAAGAATTGTCTGCAAGTGTTTCAGCTCTTGTTATCTCTTTAGAGACAATATTTTGATACATTTCGACAATTGTTGGCTTTTTACAGAAAGAGGTGTTTGAACTGTACTTCACTTCAATTATTTGAATGTCGTTATCGTTCTGTTTATACAATAAATAAATAGTTTTATTATTTTAAGCAAAATATAGTCAAATCATATGTTCAGTGATCATGACTTACGTCTTCTTCTTCTTCGTCGTCATCAATAGTGATGACATCAATACTATCCTTAAACTCATGCAATTCATCGTCAAATGTGGTGCTGTTGTGCGCACTCATTATAACTGTTTTAGATATGAATACAGTTTTGCATAACTTGTAAACTAAACAATAATTCAAAATTAGAGTCAATTCGAAAAATGTTTAATTGGTTTGAATGAAAAGCATTCGATTGGAACACATTTTACTAACATTATGTCCCAAACAGTCGTACAGTAACTCTGTTTACAAGTGATTCAATATTTTGCTCATATATTAGATATAATAGACATATAAATGATGTGCTTTTCAAACACTTTTAGTTACTATTAGTTTACGTTATTTAATAACGCAATCAAACCCTCATTTGGGGTCAAATAACAGTTTGAGCGCCAAAAATATTTATGCACTTCTTCACTGATTTTGAGTTCTATCAAATCCAACAAAACTAATAGCAATACAAACAGTGCAAACAGTGGACTCTGTGGTGCGTATTATACTATTAATGACGTGTACTGTATATTATACTGTAATATAAAACCCAATAATTATTACATTCTATGAAAGCAGAACTGTTTCAAATGGTTTATAAACTAATAAATTACGGAAACGTTCTTATTGTGAGACAAGTCACACAGTATTTGTGGCGCTTAAGGAGTGGTAACAAAAACACGTTTTAATATCAATCAAATGTTTTATAGTTTGTAAACAAAACACAAAACAGTAAAAAATGAGTCAATTAATTGAGTTATTAATTGACCAAAAAATATCATTAAATGAATTGAAAGATTGGATTAATTTGTCGTCAAATGAAGAAAAACTGTTGAAAACGACTAAATATGAATTCATTTCTTATTTCTTATCAAATATTCGTTTATCCACTGATTGGTTGACAACTGTTTTCACACAAAATACACTAAATTCTAATCAAATTAATTCACAAAATAATTCTCCGATTAAATTATCGTCAAATGAGTCGAACATTAATTATAAATACATTAATAATAAAAGCAATGAATTAATTGATAAAAAACAAAATAATAAAAATAGAAAATTAATTACAATAAAAGATTTGACGAAAAAAGTGGAAAATTTTGATCTGAATGACGAAAATCTATTTCCAACGCTTGGCTCAGAAGGTGTTGACTCTAAATGTGTGGCAAACAATACAAACATATTGAGTGAAACTTCTGTTTCTGTTAATACCGTTTGTCGAAGGAAAAGGCGAATCAAACCGACGGCTGTTAAGGGTTTGTTATAATACATACATTACATACAGTTACAGACACTCTATTTATTATATTTATATTTAACACTTGTATTACAGGTGATGACCAACAGATCTCTTTAGGGTTTTTCGCCAATAGTCGTGACTCTAAAGGGAAACCTATTCGTAAGGATTGGATCAAAAACAGTAATAATGTGAATATATTTCAAATGAAAAGTAATAATAATAATAACATTAACAGTGAATGTTATGATTCACTTAAAGCTGATCGCGAATGGCTTAAGAGAGCGAAAGCTAATGAAAAGTGTTTTAATAAAACAGTTATTGATATTAATTCACTAAATAATGATTCCATTAAATTAGAGTCAAATACCTCTAAATTGGTTACTATTGAAGCCAACTTTGATTTGATCACAAGTACTGACAAATTGAATCTTATTTCAGATATTTATGCAATTATTTTAAAATCTAATTTTGTTAACAATTTTTTTGATGAATTGAAATTTATTTGTGAATTACTAACAAAACGTGTCGCTAAAGAATATAATCAAGAAGTTAGTCATCCGTTGGATTCTATTTTTTCTTCATATCATAATTGTGTGTATTTTTCTGTCAGAGTTTTAGAAGAATTGTTAGTAAATTATGGGTTAATTAGTTGTTTGAATAGAACATCTTTGAAACTATTAACAGAAACTTGGATTATAACCAACTTTTCGCCACTTCTTAAGGAAAAGCTATTATCAGTTTTGGAATCATATAAACCTATTAACAGTGCAAATGAAAATCATTTGAAAACAACATTACTTTCAGTTTTATTTCAATCAGAAACAGATAATAAATGCAATTTTCCAAACGATTCTTCATTTCATTCATTTCGCAAACAACGCGACGAATTCTATCAGATTTACAATAATTATCGTCAGGAAAATAATACCATTAAAAGCTGTAAAGATTCTAATTTGAAGTTTATCAACAGCATTAAACACTTGCTGTCATTATCTCGTGATTCTGCAAATATGTCACATCTCTCAAGACTTTTTGTTTCTCAACTATTGCAGAGTTGTGTTAACAGACAGTTGGGTTCAGAAAACAGTGATTTTAATGAAGAAGCCGTTGATGAGAACGAAACTGTTCGAAAGTTAATGACCGACAGAGAAAAGCTTAAAAAATTGGAAAAACGATTCAATAAAAGCTCTCCAATGCTTTCGGACACAAACACTTTTCTAAAAGAAGAGCTCTTTTTTCGTGATTTCATTATTTATGGCGATTCTCATGCCTTTAATGAACATTTAAAACTGTTATTAAGTGACAAACTTTTAGAGTTTAATAGCAATGAAATGTTAAACTTTGACAATGATTTGAGTGAAATACAAGTTTTGCGCAATAGATTCAAAAATACTTTAATAACTTTGAAAGTAGTCTCAAAATTTTTAGCTTATGTTACATTTTATCCCTTCTTTACAACTCTTTCTAATAATAATGCGCAAGAATTTATTGAAAGTCAAACACGTATAAGAAGTGATTCAAAGCCTATAATAGCTTTGGAGGAATGTTTACGTCAAGCAATTGATCGCAAAAGACTTTTAGTCACTATTCCATGGGTTGTAGAGTTTTTAAGTTTTATTGATCCCATTTCTACCCGAACTGTTTATTATGAGAATATATATAATTTATTAGTTGTTATTTACAAAAGTTATTTACCGAAAATCATTCAATTCGTCCCAATCAACGGGTTTTTTATTTTGTTTTATATGACCAGAACTTTAACCCATAAAAACTTCTATAATAATAATAATCGGTTCAATCAAACAGTTTTTAGTGTCTGTAATGAAATACCAATTATTAATTCATCAGATAATTCAATCGATTTCATAAGAGATCTAATGGATAATGAATTTTTGCACGACTTATGCCCACAACTTAATGACGAAATGGCACAAATTTTTAAGCAGAATATAGTGAGTGAAGTGAGAAAAATAACTCCTTTAACGATGCCTTTCATTGAAAAGAACAAACAGTTAAATGTTAATAAAGCTGTTAATAGTGGGGAACAGTTACTGAAACTCCAAATTGAAGAGCAATTTTTTAGCTCTCACTCGCCGTCACTGAAGAAAACGGTAGACTTTGTGTCCGATCGAATCACTTCAAAGTGTGTCAAAAAGATTAGATCAGAAATTTTCGTGCGATTAAAACAGCCTTACATTGAGTCGTATGTTCGTGAAGAGAGTGAGGCCAACATTCTTGACATAACAATTGAGATTCAAAGTGAATGTAAGAATTTTGTTAATCAATTTTGCGTACAACAGATAAACACCATATTTCCACTTCTTATGAATGATGACATCGATGAAAGTGTCTCTCAATTCTCTATTAAAATAGCCATTAAATTAACAATTGATAAGTGCTTTGAGTGGATCGATAACAACATTACGCAATCTTTGATTAAAAATGATTTAAAGACTGAATCAGAGAACAGAAAAAAGCAAACCAATGAAGAAATAGAAGATAAAGAACTACTGCATGTCATAGATATCAGTTCAACGTTGGGTTCAATAAGAGACGTAATGGCAGATCTTTATGAGAATAAGTCAATCAGCGAGTCATCAATTGTTAAATTAGTCAATCAATTGTCTCATTTAAAGCGCTCCAAAACATTGTCCAAAAAGACTTTGGACTTTATTGACGTTAATATTGTTGACTTTGCAATAGCTCTGATCGCAAATGAGCCAAAATTATTGAACGGTTCAATTATCAAATTATTTATTGATTATTGGCTGGAATTTAATATAATTGTTGAGAAGTTTATTTGTCCGCGAAATCTATACATACTTTTTAAATGCAAATCTCCTCTTATAAGTTGGTCTAAATTCGAATCATTTCTTTTAAATATGTTATCAAATCGTATAATCACTACACAAATCATAGAAAACGATTCACTTTGGACTCTCAAAGAGGAATGGAATGATTCTGTTCTTAATCGATTCGCGAGTTGTCTTAAATCTGTTGTCGATTACAATGAAAAGCATAGTAAACCTGATAACAATGATTTGCTGAATACAATTGATTGGCTTTCATGGTTTTGTAGTCAATCCGATCAGTAATCAAATAATTGTTTAATAAAATTACAAAACTTATTGTCAGTAATGTTTTCAAATGAATAACTTATGTTACTTAATAAAAGACAGATATAAAGTATAAAGTATTTGTATACTGTAAGTGTGCCTTTGCTTTGCAATATAAAGCGCTGTCAAATGCTGCGAAATAAGACATAACCACCGAATTTGAGTATATTTTTCTAAATAACTTTATTTAAAATGAGAATAATAAACATATTTGTGCTCATGTCTAAAAACTGGTTCACATTTGGCTTTTAAAGGTGTGATAATTAGTTTTGTGCTCATAAAAAATACGCTAACATTTAGTTTAGCTTTTGTTTCATTAAAATTATGAAATTGGAAAAAGAATCTTATTATTAGTACTGATACACGTGTCTTCATCGAAGTCAATAAGGCTCTCGACCAACGAATTTCTATTTGATTTGAATTGAGACAGCACTTGACTGATTCGTTTATACCATTCATAGGCCTCATTAGGAGTGGAAGCTCTGAATTTGTAGACATTCTTTCCTTCGCTATCTGATAGAGTAAACGTGTCTGAAGATTGTGACGACTCTTCGACAAGAGCTACGACCCAATCACGAAGCGATACCCATTTGCATGGATTTGAGCGATACTTAAATACAAAATTGAAATAATATGGCATTAGAACTGACTTGTGAGGGGTCAATAATTATTATATTCTTACATCATTTCGTTGAAAATTCTTGATATACTTGGATTCATAGTATAAAAGATGTGTTCCCTGTAATGCCAGCCAATACCTAATCCATGCAGTTATCTGTTGAAGAGAGACGTCAAACAAAATCAAAGTAATATTCATTGAATCGAAAGATTGTAAAATAGATGAAAAGCTAATCTAATATTACGAACCAATGGGCAAAAACGCGGAAAACTTACGGAAGGCTTTTTTCCGTCCTTCATAATAGTCTTCCGCTTAACTGATCCCTGGAATATAATATTATCTTCATTTACCATTGGATTGTATTCAATATAACGATTAAGAGGCTTCTGTTCTTCCACATGAACTTCTTCTTCTTCGTCGTCATATATAATCTCGAATGTGGGCAATGAAGGAATCATTGAATCACAATATTTGACAGAATCTTCAATTAGAAGGCTATCATCTAATAAACAACGGTTTTTATTGTTATGAATTGGGTTATTAATTGATGGGTTTGCTGTCATCGAAGATAAAACATTTGTTCCTAAACTATGAGCTTTTCGATGGCCAGGAATGAAATTATTGCCTTTCTTGCTATAGCCCGGCATTGAGTTGGCGTGTATTTGACTTTCAGGACAAAAATGGACAGAAAGATGATTAGAGGAAGGACTCGATGGCAGGGATTCATTAGCTGTGTATTCGTTATAAGATCTCACTGTATGACTATTTTCTCGAACATAAAAAGTACTTTTGGTTTCAGATTCTGGAGGTTCTAGTTTTTGAGATAACCTTTAATAAGAAATTAGTTTCTCGTTTAATAACAAGTCTGCCAATAATTTGAATAGGAATGGACTCACTTATAATTGTCATCTTCAAGAAATTTTTGAAGCTCTTCAATATACCGAACGGACAGTAAATAGTTTTGGACATTTGGCATAATTGGAAGAACATCTATAAGAAAGACATTAAATACAAAATTAATCAAATTGTTTATAAGTGTTTGAACCGATGGTTTACCATAATTTGATCGTTGAAATTCTGAGATAATTCTGAGTATATTATCGATTCTAATTCTCCGCTGAGGATTCTCAAGACCTCGAGTAGAAGGATGCGCGACATCTATGTATACGATATCGTGTAAATACATTCCTAGATATGGTATACACGGAGTTTTAGCATTACTTAAATGCTCGCGTAATCTCTCGAAGTTATCGCTATCAGAGAATAGCTCATTGAGGCGTTCGAACGATGTCTTATCTTTTTTTGATAAATACTATTGTTATAAACAAATAGATATATAGAACATAATTAATAGATATCTATGAAGTGAAAGTTCATTGAATTGAATGACAATTCACTTGATAAGCAACATATGACTTACGGCCCAAGTTTTGGTGAGTCTATGAATGGGAGCACTGGTGAGCGCAGATTTGACAGCAAAAGCCGAATGCAAATCATTTAATTCAAACAAACGTTTCGCTAATTTTATGAAATGACTCAAAACTTCAGCTCTATGTTTGACTGATTTATGAGATAGTATTTCTTGAACGACCCAAAAGCTAACCTATAGGTAAACAAAGGTTTGACAAGTGATTAGATAAAGCTTTCTCTGAGTTTATTTAAGAGACACAAAGTTTAGAGACTAATAGTTAAGAAAAGAATAACTTAATAATAGAGTCAATGACTCACTCTATTGAATCTTTGAGTGAAAGCCACAACATTTGGCGATAATTCTAATTTTTTTCTACCACTCCATCCACACGATGAGAGTTCCTGTGGTTGTATTGCAACAAATAGTGACAAATCAATTAAAGTCATTTGTGAGGCCAGATCTTCAGGAGAAACGCGTAACACATCCGTAATATCATCGTATTTGATGTTATATTCGCTGAATTCAAATCTCACTGAATTAATTACAGGCGAACTGTTCTGTTCTGATTTAACTTTGATATCAGGCGTTACGCTATGCGGAGACAGAGATAATAAGCCAAACTTGCTATCAATGCGATCCCAATCACTCTGAAACGATTGTTTCAATAATTCATAATTATTATTATAACTTAATTTGTTTAACAAATTTTTAAGCAATTCAAACATTTTTTGTGTGTGTTTTCTGTCATATTTTATTCCTTTTCTGTTTCAATGCTTCAAATATTTAAATAAAAAATAATAAGAAAATAGAAAACAATAAGAAATAGAAAACGAGCGATCATTTCAATTAAATTTAAATGAAAAGTAAAATTAAAATTCTCTTTTGGTGTCACTAAAAGCTATAATGAAAATAATTAGAAAGCATTTCAAATATAATAAAAGGCGAATCCCTTTCTGCGTGTCTTATGTCTTACGTGATTATTGTTCTGAATCGTTCGCCAATTGAATAAAACAGTTCCTGGAGTTGAAACGCTTCTCTTAAGATTGGTTTGAGGTCTTATGTTCAGTGACATTGTTTTGAATTATAGATCAATAACATTATTATTATTGATATAAAGGAGGCTCTAATTTAACGGTTGAGACTTCGCTATTATTAACATAAATGGTATTCAAAACTATGACTCAATTTACATATAAAACAATAAAACAAAAACTATATGTCTTATATATATAATTAATGCCAATTAAGTGTTGATATTCTTCTCATTTCCTGTTTATTATGATTCGTGTGTTAATAGATATCCAATAATTTGATGCGACTGTTCTTCACATCAAATCATTTTGTGTGAAGACTGAAATATAATACAAACATATCATTAATTAGTAAATGGTTTATAAATAAATGGATGACTAATAGTAATAGTAATAGTAATAATAATAATAATATTAATATTAATACAATTTATGAGTCAATATGTTAAATAATAAAACAATTGTTAATTCAAATGCCAATCAATTCAATCGCTTTTTATAAATAAAATTAATTTAAATTCAAGAAAAACAACGCAAAAAATACCTGTTTTTCAAACTCATTAACAATTAAGACAAAAATATAATAAAAAACATTTTCATAAATAGTTTTAATGATAATAATAATAATAATATAATAATAATTATCTTAAATATAATTAATATTAATATATAATAAATAAGTAGAAAACAAAATAAGACATTTGAATGACAATCAAAACTCACTTTATTTTTGAAAAAATAGACCTTTAGTTCAAATTTGATTTTATTATTAATTTAAAGAATTGTTTTTAAAAATGAATAAAAAATTATTTTAAAATTAAAACAAAACTGCTTTTAAAGAGATTAGAGGAAGAAAAACAGTTGAATGACTTTATTAGTGAAATATGTAAACAATGTCTCACTTGTTGTTAAACTAATAAATATCATAAATATTATTGTCTTTGAAAAGCTCTGTTCAAAGCTGTTTTCAAAGCTCTGTTCATTGATTGCATTCATTCTCGAAAACAACGCCCACTTTCACAATATATAAGTGTAGCGGTGCGTACAGTACGTGTTTCGGTTTGGCTAAAGTCTAATTTTGCACATAAAGTATTATACCTTCGTTAATGAGGGCCCAGCACTCGGTCCCGCACAACCCGACCCATCATTGAAGTCGATTTAATTTGGTTTAGTTTTTTAAAAACATTAGAAAATGGGCAAAAAGTTCACTTCTGTCAACCGAAACACAAATACCTATTTTAAGAGCTCAACAGATATGAGTCTCTATGACAGCAAATGTAATGTAAATGCTTCACAGTTTTTGCGTTAAAGTTAAAAGTTTAGGCTTTCAAATGTTTATTTTGATTGTTTAATTTCAATAAACTATTATCTAATTTATTATAAACCAATTTATTTCTTATAATATTCAGTTTGAGCCTTCATTGCTATTACGTTTCAAATACTTGCACTTTAAGTGACTTTTCGTAAACACTTATG
>JAUJYT010001609.1:0-10995 GCA_033996565.1 Nanhermannia nana
GCAACTTTTGCCATCATTTGCTTTTATTGACCCGACTGGACATCTATCAAAACAATTTATATAAATCTATTCAATAAATGAGTTAAAAACAAAACTTTTTCAACAATAACAAGCAATAAAAGATGGGAAACAAATATACAATTTGTAGTATAAGTAACTTGAATAATAAGTAGTATTTGAATATCTATGAAAGGCTTATAATACCGGCACTCGTGCATCATCCATATGTCATGACAAACAAATGGCACTTCACAAGTGATACGAAGACATGGATTATTCGAAGGACAGCCGTCAATAACCTCTTGTGAGTCTAATACAAATGCATTTTCTGTTGCGTTTTCCATTGGTAGGTGTCGACCATCAAGACGTATATCATTCAAACATCCTTTTGACAAAAAGTCTTAAATGGTTATTGAACTCAAAGCACTCAAAGCATGAAATTATATAAGATTATGAATATATGAATCAAAACAAAGTTGTGATGGATTATAAAATGTGACTTCTCTTCAAAAAATAGTATTAAGTTTCAAATATTTAACACTTTTCACAACACTTATCGACAATTTATAAGCTAATTATTTAAGCTTAACATTGAATAAATATTTATATACTATTATTAAAATCTGTTGACTGCAGACAAACCTTCATCAAAATCATTGCCCACAACACCAGCTCCTATACCAATATAATTAACATCACCGCCAACCACAACATTTCTTCGCTCGACTTTAATTAATTGGTGTAATCCTTTGTATTCATCAATTCTTGAATATTTTCCAACACCACCCCCATCGAGACTTATAGAAGCTGTTGAGCCAAACCTTTTCACTTGAACCAAATGCCAATCGCCGTCATTAACTAAAAAGTGTTTTAATCTCAAAACTTGTTCAGTCGATGATCGCAAATGATTTAAATTAAATCTGAATTGTATTCTCGCTTCACGTATTTCAAGAATACAATATTCGCGCTTATCTTTTGACGATAGCCTTAACAGATCTCCATAAGACTCACGCGTTCGGAATAGTAATTGTATTTCATTTGAATAAGGGTTGGGATCAAAAGCTAGTGAGTACTTTATGAAACTGTGCTGTTGAAACATTTTAGACTGAGTCTGTTTCTCACACCTCGACCCGTGCCATCCAGGATTACAAACACATTTGGCATTATTATAAGTGCCCAAACATTTACCGTTTTGACACATCTTCGAAAAGAAGTTACACATCGATTCACCTGAGGATTTATAGTCAATATTAGAATTAATCGTAGAATTGTATACATAATTAACAATTTAAATATAGAATCCACTGAAATACCTGCAGAGCATCCCTGCAACGAATTCGCAGAATTAAAAACAGAGCCGAAATCATACAGAAATTGATTGTGTATTAAGTTTTTGATACAACCGGTGAAACCTATTCTAGAGTGTTGATGACTCCAATTGTAATATTTGTCAATAGATTGATGAGAAACACCACCAATTTGTAGCATAGCGTTTACGTTAAGCATTTCACTAAAATATGGAGTACTTGTTATGTTCTCACATCTGGTTCTATCCATTTTCAAAGGCTCGGAATCATATATCACAGCATCTATACAGTGATCAATCATTAATCGCACTGTTTGTGTATCAAAAAATATATCAATTGTATGCCATTCTCCGTCATTGAGTGGTTTCGGACTGTTTACTACTAATTCATGAGTACCCGAACCAAAATCACACAACATTCGAGACATACCTAATATAAAACTATCATATATTATATCAAATCATGATAAGGATTGAGTCAAAAATACTTTTGAATGTTTTCTTAAGTTTTCTTAATGGGAATTAAATATTCATAATATCTTTTGGAGAACATTCTCACCATTTTTAAGCTCAAGTGATATAAAATCAGTGATAATTTCTGAGGCTCCGAATGAGGGCCTATTCATTGGTCCGTAATATAAAATAAGTCCATTTGGGATTTGAGTTATTATTTCTAAACTAATATGAGATTCACTACATTGAGAGAGTGGTTGCAACCAAACCCATCCCTGACCATTGAACGATCGTGTAGTTAACTCACAATGAGGTCCGTCAACACCTTCTGGACATTTGCATAGAAGACTTTTATCTCTAGTTATAATACAAGTTCCGCCATTCAAACAGTTCATATCAGAGCACGATTCGAACGGTTGGGACAATAAGTGACTATATTTACAAATACAGTTGGCTTTTGTTATTAAATTTATTCCAACAAATGAACTATAATTTGAATTTATTAGAACCAAATTCGGGTCATCTAATAGTAGTTCTGTAGTACAACTTTGTGACTCGCATTCGCTTCTTTCTTCTTCCATACACTCATTGATACCCACCTGAGTTATATTCAGCTAAATATGAAACAAATTTTAAATTTTTTGTTTTCTTATTCAAATCAAGTTAAAAGTTTGTGTAAGGAATAAATGTAAAGTAATTATTATAACTTTATTTTTGTTAAAAGATTGAAATAGAAATCGATTGGTTTTACTGCAAAAAGTTTGATATATAATACTTTTATTTAATCTCTAATTTGCTGCTTATGATTGTTTTGTTTCTGAAGTTTCAAATATTTAGTACATTTATTATTAATAGGATAAGAAAAAAGATACTTTTATATAAGGCTTCATACGGTATTAGCTAAAGTGTAAGGCAAGGAAAGCTGATTACCGGTAATAAAAAAAGTTGCAAAAATGTTATATTTGATGAAAATTGTTTAAACAAATAAATTATTTTCATCTACTTTAACCTTTCATTCGACTTTATCTACTTTAGCGTTTAATCCGAGTGTTGAAAGTGATCAGAAAAAGTAAGTTCGGAAGTAATGCTAAATAAACGAAATTACCTGTAATTCATTCTCTAAAATAGCTCTATTCTGCTCAATGACCGCATTAAGAAAAAATGATGATAAGAGACTTTGCTTTCTTGTTGCATAATATCTCACGTCAACAATTGGAGGCCTTTCTTGCTTTTGGATAACACTAAATATTTCAATTCTGTCACAACGTATTAAACGCTTGAAAGAATCTTTTACTTTTTCATATAAACTTTTAATTTGTTGTTTTGTTCTCCAATTCCATATGGAAATGAATTCAATTGCTGTTATTCCTGATATTCTAATTGAAGGTGAGTTCAAAATTGTATCTGAATCTAATTCAATCACTTGTATCCACACATTAGAGTGCACTTCAAGTTGATGTATTCGATCAAATACTGTGAACTTAAGTTCATAATCACCTTTAGTTATGTTTTTCATACTAATCATTCCTGTTTTAGAGTTTAATTCAAAGTTTGGATCAGACTTTTCATTAGACCAAAAAAACATTTTATCTTTAAGATCCCAATCGTCGTCGTCGTCGACATTGACTCTTCCGATTTCAGTCCATTTCTGTTTCTTATAATTAATATCACTTTTAATATCACTGTTTTTAATATAGAAAACATTAATCCTTTTCCACCCGTCTCTCATTACATTGTCATTAATATCTCCGATAACTATTGTTAAGGTATTGGTCGAAGTTTGTGACGGAAATCCACTGTCTTTTATCACAATCGGTAACAAATATTGTTTTTCTAGTTCTCTATCAAATGTAGTCCGAGAATAAACAATTGCTTTTCCGTCTCCGGTGTGGTCGTGTTGTACTTTAAAACTGTCTCGAATCAGATCTGAAGCTTTTGAGTCTAATTTGAATGTAAACGGCGGTCCGTTTCCTATTAATAATTAATCATAAGTTTAATTAACTTTACTTTAAAACAAGAAAAGAGCAAAACAGCAAAACAGCAAAACTGATGAAACCTTTGGTCTTGTCGTCCAAATCGAAAGCAAAGATTTCTCCGATTTTCTGTGGCGCAGAGTTTTCCATAATCACAGGCAGATAATTGTTGAGCAAATTGGGTGCGTTATCATTCACGTCATCAACAGATATGGTTAATGTTGCTGTCGATGACTTGGATGGGTTTCCGTCATCTGTGGCCAAAATCAAAAGTTTGTGTTTTGAAAGCTTTTCTCGATCTAAAAGTCTCTCTAGTCTTACGATACCATTGGAATCAATAGAGAATTGTCTTCTTTTATCGCTTTCGCGTAATATTTGATAACTAACTCTTGAGAGTCCGCTCTGATCCGCATCTGTTGCGTGAAATTTAGTTATAATGGAACCCAGTTTTGAGTCCTCGGCCACAGAAACCTCAATATTTGATTTAACAAATTGTGGCTCATTATCATTGATATCTCTGAGACGAACGTGAATTACACAGTAATCCGTATGATATGTGTCACTAAAGTTGGATCCGTTATCACTCACACCAATAGTTAAATTAATATTTCTTTGACTATGACTTTCATAATCTAATGGTTTAATGACTCGAAGAGAAGCACTGGCATCAGAATTAGCAGTCAGTGAAAAATGATCCCAATTTTTATTGTTATTAATTATTTGAAAAACAAATTTATTTGATTCAAATAAATCAGAATCAGTTACAGTCACTATAAGAATAGGCATCTGTGGTATTAATGAGTCTTCACTATTGTTTCTATTGTCCATTTCATCGATCTCTACGAACCACTCGTGTTTACTAAACTTTGGCGGCATATCATTCACATCAATCACAGTTATAGTCACTGTTGTGGTTGCCTTCAGGAAACAGAAGTGATTCAAAGAAAAATTCATTTTTCCTAATGATTACTTCACAGACAAAATATTTTGTTCTTATGCTTACAGTCGAGTGAATTTGGCTTAAAAAACAAATAACAAATAAAAAAGTGAAATTGACTCACCTTAAGGCCATCGCCATCATGAGCTATAACTTTGATTTTGTACTGAGAATGTGATTCTCTATCCAAACAACAAACAGCAGTAGTAATAACTCCAGTTTGAGAATCGATTCCAAAGATGAGCTGACCATTATCATTAACTTGATTATCTTCAATATTGTATGTTATCTTAGCATTTGATCCGTCTAACGGATCGTCCACATCAATGGCTGTTAATGTGATGATAGACTGACCGATTGTTCCGTTTTCTGTCACATTTGCTGAATAATGCTTTTGTGCAAAGAAAGGCGGGTTATCATTGATGTCTTTGAGATTGACGATCACATCCGCATAACCAACTAATTCACGAGACTTGGCATCCTCTGCATAAACTGATAATTTCCATTGAGGTCTTCCGTACGGCAAATCACGATCGAGTGCACGCAATGCGTATATTTCACCTGATGTTGAATTGATCGCAAATTTACTTCTTGATAGGTTTTTAGGATCTACTCCATGTCCCGAAACTGTGTAGAATACATCCTTAATCTGATATTTCTCATCACTGACAGTCACCTTAAAGCAATTTAAAAGTTTGTTTCGTTTCAATTATGGATAAAATGTTATTTCCAACAAATTTCTTACTTTAAAACAACAAAATTTGAGAAAATACAAAATTCAAGATATTTATACACAATAAATATTGAGTGTATTTCTTATCCTTTATTTTTTTAATACTTTATCTGCTATAAAAATCGATTTTATAAGTTATAAAAGTCGAGTAACCATAAGAATGAGTAAGAATTTGAAAAAAGCACATCTATAAAGATTGAAACCGATTATATCCTATTTTATTCCCAATCATGTCATATCTATTTTTATAAGATGTGCACAAAAAAGTTCAATACTTTTTAATACAATTATACTAAAATACAGCATAAGAAAAAAGATGTTACAGAAACAGCTGCACTCAATTGTGTACTGATGCAAAGAACTTAACATTTCATTACTTTGTATTCTATTTAATGCAGATGTTAGTGCTATTTCCCGACTAATGTATAGCTCACGAGTCAGTATATCTCAGTTTAAAAAAGTAAATCCAATTTTCACTAAATTGAAATGTTTGCCTTTTCTTCAATAGTAAAGTGCAATGAATAGGTACTTAAGTGATAGTGACAACAATTTTTTTGATAGAAACTAAAATTACTGCTAAAAGAATGGCTAACATTAAGCATTAAAAATGAAAATCTAATCATTAACTGTCTCTCGCAGATACTCTCTCTTTTGTTATTATCAATTTTAATTGTAAACTTGTAGACCTATTTTCAAAACTAGACAATTAAGCCCTAAAACAATACTATCGATATTTCTTCTTTAGTGAATATATTCATAAACCAAAACTTCATTTATTATTCAATGCAGTGACAGAAAGAAGATAACAAATATTAAGTATGAACTCATTTCAATGCCTTTATATAATAAGTTTAAATAACTTTCAACTGAGTTGTGCCCTATTGTGCGCTATGAAGCAGTCATAAGAACCCAACGGCTAATAAAGGAAAATATTTTCAGAAACTTTTTTCTTGAAGTTCACTGTTTTTCATATAATGCTTCAAACCATATAATGTCTCGATTGAGAAGATATGTTAATTATAACGACGCGATTAATGAATTAACAAGAATAGGCTTTTATCCTAAGATCTAACCTGCAGTAGTCTTTTAGGTAGATATCTGTCGTCCTCTTCCATGATCTCAATTTCAAAAGTGGGCCGATTTGGTGACGCGATGTTTTGATCATCACTGAAATGAAATCTTGAATGATTGCTATTGTCGTTGGACAAAACACGATATTTGTACTATAATACAAAAAACAATAATTTAAAATAAATGGCATAAACAACATTAAGTCATTATATTCTACATTATAGTATATAATATATAATAAGGAAACAGTTTTGACGAAAATAAAATTGAACTCTAGTTTTAGTAAATCCTTAGTTTTCAGTTCTGTTGATATTTAGAGTTGAATTTTATTGATATTCTTATAGAAAGGGTATCCTTAAAATCAAAATCATTTTCTTTTATGTTGGAAGAGAAATGTAACGTTAGGTTTGAGTTTTGTTTTCTCAAAAGTAGTATTTCTATTAACTTTGTTTCATTCATAATGTATGAAATAGACTTGAGATTTAATACTCTACTTATTCCAGGAGTAAAAAAGAGCTCTACTTATATCAGAATTTCAATTGACAAAAGACTGCTTTAAGGCTCAAATAGTGATATTTAATACCCTGTTTGTAGGCTTTAGTCGTGGGGTATATGTATTCTAAAATATAAAGAGGGTTAATAAATAGCGTGAACTTAATAAACATTAATAAACTTTTGATGCCATTAAAATGTAATTTTGTAAAATATGGTTAGAGTCCCACACATACAACACTCATATACTGGGTCTTTAGACATGAGATATGGTCAGTCTATTTGGTAATATTCTATAAACTATTAAGTTTTCAACAGTATATCTCACAATATCTGACTCTTGAGTAATCAAATTAATAAACTCCGTAAAAATATAAATAATTAAACTTAGATTTACTTCTTTTATAAATGAATCGATTGTTGATGTTGTCAGAGATTTATTATTTGAAGCTAATATATCACTAGTTATCGGCTGTTTCCGTAGTCCATATCGTCTTCGTGTGACTGTTAAACAATATAAAAATTAGTTTTTAAATATAAAAATAATCACATCTGTCTCCAAATTGACAATTTAGTGATAAGCGTATAATAATCTATGGTATTGATCACAAAACGTTCTGCACTATGCAATGCTTACTATGCAGTATATTATATATTACACTGAACTTATATAAAAAATTCTATCAATAAATGCACAACTTTAAGCTTACTATTAATTTACTCGAAGTTTCTCTTACATCAATTTTAGTTATATAGACATAACATTGCATAAGTTCAAAGCGAGTTTAACTAAATTCCTTTTTGATAGTCTTTGCACTTACATTAGATTTAACTTATTTGTCATATTTTTTAAACCATATGACAGATAGTGGAAATCAATTTAATGTCTATTTCAATGTTTATTATATTGTATCGATTTCAACATTTTTCTTGAGCTTACTTTTCATTAAACCTATCATTTAATGGCTATTAGTTTTAGTTTCGCTTTCAAAAGCCTATACTTCCAGAAATTTTTGGCCAAATTTGAAAAAACACTATACAGCACAAAATTCCTTAATTAAACGTTTAAAACAAGTGTTCCATAAGATATGGAATAAAAAAAGTTGGTTAAGTGATAAATATTTTTGTCTGAACTTTAGATATTTTACTGAATCGAGCAGTTTCTCAAAAGATTGGCTATAATTTCAAATGCACACTAAAAAAATTCAAACACCAAATCTTAAAAGTTATACCGAATAGGTTTTTATGAGATTTGTAAACTTTCTTCTAAAACCCATGAATTATATGTTTAGTAAATAAATTGTCAAAAAAATAATAAGTTTTTGCATAAAGCAATTTATTTTACAAAAAAGACATCTTTTGCTCATATAATTTAACTTCAAATCTCTTGTGGTCTTTAAGGCAAATGTTTTATTAAATGAGTTTGAGATCATATTAAGATAGATAAGTCGCTTAAGGTAATGAAGTATCAGATAATTTTCATTTACATTATGCTCTTTTCTGTGAAAGTTTGGCTCATATACAAAAAGTGAAAGTATATGTTATGTTATATCTTTGAAATAGATGCCTATTATCTTACTTCAAACTCCTTTGGCTTCAGGGAGAGATTTAGTAATTCATCAGTTTTTTAATGAAAACTTTTCTTAATTTTAAAGCAAAGCTTAAACGTAAAGCAAAACAAATGATATAAATACTTAAAACAACAAAAAAAAGTATAAATAACTTATTTAATGCGAGTATTAAATTGTCTTAATTTAATTTTCTAAAAATTTTGGGGGTTCAGTGCCCTACCTAAACCTTTCCTTGGGTACCACTGAGTATCTTTGACAGTTCAATTTGAAAAGATGGGAATTTATTTTATAAAAGAATTTTAACCCAATCCTAACAATGACTTATACTTTAAAATTTAATAGCACTGAAAGTCATAGAATAACATTGCAATAAAAATTTAGAGTATATTTTTCTATATTGATTCTAAGCCTCATATAAACCAGTTATAAACCAGATATAAACTAGAAATAAGAAAATTTTTTATGTAAAACAGTTAGCTTTTAAAATGCATGAAAGAATTCAAATTTTATTATAAATGTCTAAATAAATAATTGAATCAACAAATTTCGTAAAATGATAAAAATTAAAGCTCTAATAGATTTGATCTAATTGTTATTCAATACACAATAACAATAATGTTGAAGCGGAATCTGTTTGTACGAAATCTATTTGAATAATAATACTTCAATTTTATAGATTTTCTTAACGCCAACAAAGATCAAGAGATTTTGTGCATTTCTATTATCAACTCTTGAATTGCTTTGAAAATAATTCAATTGTCTAATGCTATATAAGCTTAATTAAGTTTTTACGATATAATTAACTTTTTTATACACTTAATGACAATTTAAAGACATAATTATTAATTAAATTACGATTCATTGGAAAGAAAGCTTTGGACTTGTAGTTAAAATTCCGAAATTAACACGAGATTCAGAACATAACTTAATCTATAAAATAAAAGTTGGTTTCATTTTTGCCAAAAAAGTTAATTAGCATTTTCTAAAATTTAATTAATTTTTTCTTTCTTTACATTTTGTTATATAGTTGTAGAGTGAAAACTGTTGATATGAACTTCAATATGAAATTTGGTTTTTATTTAAGTCTTTTAAGACATAATATGATAATATGTCACTTACATTCTTCGTGTTCCTTTGTTGACATAGTTGTGAGACTATTCTGACTATTCTTATTTACAGCAGTTTTAGTATCATTATTGCTGTTTTGATCGATAGATGAAATATTGTATACCAGAGTCTCATTTTTATCCCCAATTCCTATTCTGATATATTTGGTAACTGTAACAATTGAAACAAATATATCATTATTTTATTGCAATGGATTTGCATAAAAAATTTATAAATATATTTATATATCAATTTTGCAAAGAGTAAATTCGCGTAAAAGTTTTTTATGGCTTTAATTGTAATGTTTGTTCGTAATAAAATTCATAGCAGAATCTCATACATTAAAAATTCATAGCATAATAATACGTGAAATAAAGTATTACTGTAAAGACTAGTGCTACCACTCTTTCTCAGTTAAAACAGTACTCTCAAAAGGGATACCACATTATATTTATATTTTTTTGTAAGATTTTCAGTAATAATCATTAGGAAATATTGATCAAATAGTTTAAAGGTACAGCAGAACGAACGGCACCTGTACTGTAGGTTCAACAATAGTGTAGGCAATTCCGTAGCCCTGTCAAAGATTTTAATTTTCAATGTTTTTTAATTAATGTGCATAATTTCGTGATCCAAATTAAAGCTGCAACTAGTTCGTACTTTTGCCACCCAAACCAAACCAACCCAAACCCAACCCAACCCAGAAGACTACTGTATAATCAATTTCAATAAATTTTTTATTAGAAAATTACAAATCAGATAATTTGTCTTAATTTGATGCGTTTGACAGGTATCAGGTGTTCAAAAATACAGAAATACGAATAAATGGGTTAGGGCTTGGGTTGACAAATGTCAAACCAACCCAAACCGTTTGGAGCCAAAATGAGTTGTACCTTTAATCCAAATTTGACTTTAAGAATAAACAAATCTGTATTATTTAATATTTGACAAGCATTGGCTTTATTCTCGTTTTAATTTTCGTCAATCATTGAATAATTAATTTTCAATTAATAAAGAGGTACTAAATGTTAAATGACTTTAAATTCTCAGCAAAATATATCTTGTTTGTAAAGACAAAATTTCGTACACTGTTAGGAGCAAAGTGGGCCTAGGCCCCTAACAATTTTCAGTAATTTTAAAAATGAATCAATTGAAATTTTTCCATGTTTGGTCCACCAAACAAAAATTTCTAGTTAAGGCAATGACAGGTGGTCACACTATTTTACAAGTTTATTAAACAAGTTGAACATTAAATTTGATTATGCAATTTTTATATTAACTTATATGTATTATCAGAAATAGAGTTTCGCCCATTTAAATGTTAGACAATAAATTTATTTTTAGAGTTTTTT
>JAUJYT010001610.1:0-10987 GCA_033996565.1 Nanhermannia nana
AAATCAATTACAACACCGAAAGGAACAAAACATATTTTCCGATTAGAGATATCGCTTGGATTTTATAAATTGATTTATTCTCCTCCAGGAAATAATATAATGAGTTATGTGATATATATGGATGAAGAGCACAGACCTATTATGAAAGTGTTTCCCAACGATTTGGGCAAAATTATTTATGTGTATAATAATCGTTCACAACTTCATGAAATTGTTTATGGCGGCGGAAAAATAGAGAGAATTTATCATAAGAATGGACTATTAAATAAAGAATTGTGGAGACACGAAGACTCGGAGATTTGGCTCAACTATGAATATAGCGGTGCTTTACTTACAAAACAGTCGCACATATTTGTCAGCTCTTATCTATTATCTAATCTGGTTTTTGGCTATCAATACGATAGCTTTAGACGATTAAAGCTTCTCACAGCCAAAGTTGGTTCAGTAAGTCTTCCGACCATTGATTATGCCTACAACCAGCGCACGGGCCGTACTGAAGCTATCGCTAACTTCAGATATTACGAGCGCAGTCAAAACGAAACATTTCTAACTGACGGCATCGCCACTTATTCAAAGAGTTTGGACGCATCCCATTATTTGCTGCAATTATCATTAGTTATTTCCGATAAAGAAGTTTTTCGTATGGATTTGTTTCATAATTCAAACGGTGCACTCACGCAATCAAAGACTTTTATGCGACATTTAGGCGCCAGCAAAGTGAGAGTTCAAAACTTCACTTATGATAGCGATAACCAACTGACTGAAGTGACCGGAAGGGATCACTGGAAGTTCTCTTATGATGATAACGGAAATTTAGCGACAATGCAATATATGGGCAATAGAATTGATATTCTCTATGATATTGGGGATAGAATTGTGAGCTTTGGTGATACGCCTTATATTACAGACGTTAAGGGCTTTGTGATCCAACGCGGAGAAGAAAGGTTTTCTTTCAATGTTTTGGGACAGTTAATGAGAGCCACTAGAGTTGCTCGTTATGACGTTAGATATATGTATGACTCTCGTGGAAGGCTTAGTGTCAGAAAAGACAGTTATGGCAATGTTACTCAATTTTTTTATGGTGATATTTTAAGGCCTAATTTAGTTACCCATACGTTTAATAACGCTGACGGAAGAGTTACTACAATTATTTATGATAATCAAAACGTGCCAATCATGACTCAAGTATGTCTCCCTTCACTTTCAATATTTTTCAATTATCATTTCATAGTTGTTTTCATTCATTTTCACAATTCTTTATAAGCTCAAAGTCTTGTCAGAGCTTATTATTGAATTTTCATTGCAATGCTGTTTTTATCAGATTATAAAAGAAATTTTCAAACTGATTAAAATAGAAAATTTTAATCTTAAAAACTTGAAATTTTACTCTAACAACATTTGCGTTCAAGTATATTTAATCCTATTTGCCCTTTAATGAAAAATTTGGTTATTAACATGATTAATAAATATAAATTTTATCTTTTATTTTCATAAAGTCATAAACTACTAATTCTACTACTAAAGCAAATAATGAAGAGCATAGGTTTGAAAACTCTGAGCCTTAGCGCCAAAGTAGAGAACCAAAAATGGTGAAAAAAGTCTTTCACTTTCATAACTTTTACTTTCACTTTTGTTTCATTTTCAATGATTTTTCATATTTTACTTTCACTGATTTTTCGATTTTGACTTTCAATTTCATTTCGCTGTATATTTCGATTTTCATTTCGCGAAAGTGAAATTGACTTTTGTTTCTCTAATGAACTTTGTTTCTCATAAGTTCAAAAATCTTAAAACCTGAGCATAGAGTCTGATATTCTGGGGTTAAACTGAGCTTGGACCTTTACTGAGCATATCATTTTGAACAATCAATAAATATAATGCAAAATATATTTAACCTATTGATAGTTTTGTTTTAAATGAGAGTATTGTGATTTGTGATTTATTTATTTATAGCGTTTATTTTGTATATACAGGTATTTGTTATTAGTTTAAAGTATTATGGTTTCGCTTAAAGTATAGCAAAAACTCATATTTAAGAGCAATTTTAAAATTACAAAAACTACAAATAGTACAGTACTAGTAAATAAAATATTAATATGTACCAATTTTTCAATACTATTTAGCGAAAACATAATATATAAATTATTACGTTATCCCAGTTTTTCCTAATGTTTTGCATACAGGGTCTTCAGACTCAGCAGTAAAAACCGCCGAGCATGAGCCTCATGCTCATAAAGAACCATCGAACCCAGACTAGCTTATGCTCTTCATTAAAAGTAATTATTTGCTACTATGTATCTCTGATTCTATCAGGTATTATGCAATACAGCTTAAAACGCTTGCATATTATGATGATTAACTAAAGTACAGAAAATTTTTAAAATATTAATGCTTTTTCCAAATTTAACTAATCTTTTAATGTAAAACTTCTGTTGGCTCTTTAAAAATAGAAATCTAAGTCGTGGGATCAGAGTATAACACGAGAGTAACATAGTTTCAACTTCAGAGAGACTGGATATTGACTAGTGTTGTAAAATACATTATAAATATAAATACATTATAAGTATTACAACACTCTTCATATTTATAATGTATTTTACTACACTAGTAAATATCCAGTCTCTCTGAAATTAAAACCATGTGACTCGTGTTATACTCTGGTTTTAACAAGAATTTTTGAATTCAGTCCTCTCCCCAAAAAATGGGAAGACGAAAAAGATAACTTTAGCTTTTTTAAATTGTTTTACGAAAAAATTAAAAAATGAATTTGGTACACCCTTTAAATTAATTTTAATGTGCAAAATTACTTACTAATCGCGCAAAAATTTGCTACTTTTCAATTTGAAATATTGCAATATTTAATTTCTAATACCATATTTGTCACAAATTTTCACAAATTTTCGAATTTTCTTCCCAAATTTGCCTAATAAAGCTTCTAATTTCCGACATAATCTTTAAGGTTTTGTCTCCGAAAAAAGCGCTACCCTTTCTATTATTAACGACTTTCTAAGACTAATCATTATACTGAATGTCATCTATATCTTATACCAGTTAAGTCTTGAATTAGTATCTTTTCCTTTACTTACTAAGTTTCAACATCACTGGATTTTACATATAGTTTATTAATGGCTCCACTGATAGACTGACTATACCTTTTGCTTCAGATTACTTGATCTCATTAAAGCATTATTTGTTCGCTTAACTTACTTATAGTTGAAGACAATGATTTTACTGTTAATATTATATAATACTATTATATAAAATATCAAATTAAACTTATAATAAAAATTTTAATGAGTCTAAAAACATATTTTTTGAAATCATAGTCATTAATCAAAAAATTTTAATTACACACATTAGTTAATCATTATAAGGGAATATTCAATATAATAAACAAATTAAGAGCTTTAAAACTAGAATAATAAAGATTTAGACCTAAAGTTAGATACGTGTTAAACACGTCTAGATTTTACGTTCAATGGACTAAAACTTTGTAATAATTAGTCAATCAAATCAAACAAATTTAAAAAGTGAGGCACACTTATAGACAAACTTTTTCAATGTCCAAAGCTCCAGAGGGGGGGTTAACTTCAGAAAATCATCAAAGCCAAGCTTAACTCGTCGGTTTTTTGAGACAATGTTTTAAATTTTATGTGATTTTGAAAATCCTGGTCGGGGAAAACCCCCACCTGACCTCATCCCTTTGAAATGTCTGCTTATAGATCAGGAATCCACAAACGTTCGTTTGTGAGCCATATACTGTTCACGAAGCGAAAATTTCTGGAAAGACTTGTAGAGTTGTCCATAAAACAGTAATAAGTAAGACTTCTATCTTTAGGTATTTTACTATATTTTATTTCAAATGCTCTCAATTCTGTGGCTTAAGATATACACGAATAGCATAAAAACAAGCAATTTGTGAGATTTATAATCACATGAAATAAACTATTTTAGAGGAAAGTAACTATTATTAGCAAATATTTTAAGTATTGGTAACTATTTTGGTTTTTTATATAAAATATTATGAATCTTTGGGTTAAAGGATCAGAAATTGCTCTTTGAATATAATGTTTTAAAGTAAAAATTTGTTTTATTGAATAAATGTTAAATACAATATCAGTAATATTAATATTATTTTTAAAGTTATATAAATATTAAATTGAACTCACTTTTAAAGTATTAAACGGTTGTGAGTTATGGCAAACTTATGATAAATTTAACTCTAATTAGAACTAATTTTACGCCTTTTGGTATTACTGCAGTTATGTTCAGCCAACGCATCCATTACCTCAACAACTAATTCAGGGTTATTCCGAATAAATTGTGGCCATTCAGTGCTGGATTGGCTTTTAATAGCGGGATAATTGTTAGCGATGAATGCCATTGCTTTTTGCTTTAGTTTTTGGCTGTTATAGAGATCGCCCATAACTAATAGTTGGACTATATTTTCGATTTTAATCTTAGAAATGATCGCATTCTCACAAACAGTTTTCAAATTCAAGACATTATACTTATTCGAAACAATTAGTAATTCTTCAGCCAATGTTTTGATTCTATTAAATTCTCTCAAGTATACGAATTTGAGAAACTCTTCGAAAACTGTGCTTTGAATGTCATTAATGACCGCATGGTTTTCATTCTTTTCTTTCATATCATTCGCAAACATGGCCTCAAAAACTGACGAACGCGATAACAAAATGGCTTTACTAACAAAGAACTCCTTTTGGCCGACAGTTATCTTAAACTCACTCAGTTCTTTTTTGCTTAAAGAATTTCCAAAATTATAATTCTTATAATTTTTGGAATCAATTTTATCGAAAACTTTAATATCGAAACAAATGGTGAACTTCTTATTAGGCAATAATTAATTTCTATTGCTTAAGAGTTTCTCTCCTCTGATGAAATTACGATAACCCCATCCCGTGTGTTGTTGTGCACCGTTTGAGGTAATAATTCTGAACACCAGAAAACTTTTTATGCTGTTCTTCTTCTTTACCATTGATGAAGAAAAGGTTACACTTCGCCCGAACACACAATTTTAAACTTTTACTCAAATACAAGAAAGCGCTCAAATAATTGACATTATTTTCACTTTGATTTGGATCTAAGTGCCATTCATTTGAGTCAATCGTAAATCCTTCGCTTTGAATGGTTTCATTTGAATCCAAAAAGTTATTAATAGTGAAGGTAACTCTAAATTGCGTCCTATACTTAATTTGTTGTAATTCAACCGAAGAGACCACTTCTCAATTCATTGAAGACATAATGAGCTCTTCTCAGACAAATGAGCAATTTATTAAAATAAAACGTTTTTTAATAACTGAAATTAAGTATTGCAACAATACTTCATTTCAAAAGAGTATCCCTTTGTTTTAATATTAATTTGTTAAGAATTGGATAGAATCGGAACAATATTTATAAACTTAAAAAACAATTCTGTTATAGTAGCGAATGTCGCCGTATTGTTGAGTCTCGCGCTGGCTTTCTATATGTTCTAATTCAATATTTTAAAAGTTTGACTCATAATAATGGGTTTTTTGGAATTTTATTAATTGATAAAAGTTTGAAACTCAAAAATGTTTTGTGACAATGAGCTAAGAACTATATCAATGATAACTTGCTTTATAAAAGGGGGGTATGAACTAAGTTTTAAGGCTTTTTCCATATCCATCGCCATATGTTTTAACTATAACTATAATTAACTATAAAATCTAATGACAAGTTTTTCTGTGTCATGTATTTTACTTCTGATAACGATTGTTAAAAACTATGAATACAAAAGTTATCTCTGGTATTGGTATGGATTCATATCAATCAATTAATGCAAATAAAACCTAATTAGTTCTCAAGCCCTTAACCCTCCGCATCTTTTCCTGAGTGATGAACTTTAATGAGTCAAAATATATATAGAAGTGAGCGGTTATCTCATATAAACTTATAGGAAATTAATTTTTCGAGGGAAAAGAGTGTATTTTCGAGAGTGTATAAAGAATTGGTTGTCTACTATTTAGTCTCTACTAAACATTTTTTGCCGAATATCTGAGCTAATTTTGAGAAGCTCTCTGCAACCTCACATAAATTCAGTCTCAATGTATAACATTATATTTTGAAGAAAAAGAAAAAACAAAAAATGTTGTTCGCATAGTACCAGTGCTTAGAACTTGGCTAAGAGAAACGTGTGCATTAGCAAAATAGCAAAATTTGGGCATAACTTTCATACAAGGCTTGTCTCAAAAAAGTGTTAACCAGAAAAAAATTACCACTTTTCTCCTTTTTTTTGTTGGCGAGAGCTATGGTTGGATTTCTTGGCATAAAAAATATGATATTATAGAGGTATGGACTGAGAAAATATATGAGACGTTGAAAATACTAGTAATGACATTAACCAAAAAAGAGCAGAGAAAACAATATAAGGTTTTGCATTATTTATGTTATAAAACATAATTATTAAGTTTAATTTGAGGTATTTATGAATAAAAAGCATAAATTAAAGACAAATTTTTAAAAACTTAAGTATTGGCAAATTTTTAAATTATTATTTATAATCATTAACGTCTATGATAATTATAAATAAGAAAATTTTTATTTATACAGAATTTATTCGGAATATTTAAATTCTCTTGAGCTCAAATTGCATCCAATGAAAAAGAGTGTGAACTGTATGTCTGCTCTCAACTTTTCCATTATAAGTTTGAGACGAGAGAAGTAGTGAACAGATCAATACAGTATTCCATACTATAAAATAGCCAAACATATGCTCATCAGAAGAATCTTCTGAAAGAGGTTTCACAACACAAACGATTAGGCTTACGGTATGCATATTTCAATTAATACCTTATTTGTAATACTTTTTCAAATAAGTAGAAACGCTTTAACTCAAATCATTAGTTTTTCAAAATACAATATTCTCTATCATTATCACAACTTTAATCACAACATTATGTAATAATAATGAGTGAATAATAGAAATATATTAACGGCTAAAACATTAAAAATAATCTTTTCTGAGCGAAAGCTCTAAAATTAGATTTAGTTAACAATGATCTTAACTCTCAACTCAATGATTCACAACTTTTGAAGAAAAGCTTAACCAAAATCCTTAATGAACTTACGAGTTAGAGTTAATTAACAAAACTACACATGAATTTTAAAGATTGAAGAATTAAAAACTGCAAAAATTAGTCAAAATTAATAATTATTGAAGCGAATAACTGGCAATTGTATTGTAGAGTATCAGGTAATTATTGTATCTTTAAGAGTATATTTGATACTTTGGAATATTTTAATATATAAACTATTGAGTATATATAAATTTAATGATAATAGTTATATAAATTAAAAATTTAAATTTCAATTTTGTGTAGATTTACGAAATTAGAGATAATTACTTGATTGGGACTGCAATTCCCAAATCGCTTGCTTTAATAATATTTGATGTTTTTCCAAAAACTTTCATGAAAGTTGAATTACTACCAGAATAATTAATGCAAATGAATGAGTTTGTGTTAATAACAATGCAATATTTGATGATAATGACAAATGAAAATAAGGCTAAATTTGCTGATCTCTATGTATTAACGGTATTAACATCTCAAACATTTTGTTCCCAACGAATCATTTATCAGTTTAAATAAGTTTTATTTTGTAATCACTTAATTAGGTTTATAAACCGAATTATAGGAAATAATTTGCAATTAATTCTTTTAATATTTTAGATTTGTTCATTTAAGTAAATTTCAATAATTAGATTATGCTTTTATTTTATGGAAACCTAAGCTCAGTTTTATATTTACGAATATAAATACTGTAGAGTTGAAAACAACCCAATGATTAACATTTGCTTTTTAATCTCTGGTGTTTTCGAGTCTAACTTATGTCATGTCATAATATAATTATACGCATATATGATAACAATTAACATTTGAATATTTTAATAGGTTTGGGAAATAGTTTTACTTTGGGTAGAATTCATCCCATTATCTCTCGGTTTTAGAAACTATAGAGTAAGCTCTCGTTTTAGATGAAAATAATTTTGAAAAAAACTCCACCAATAAGTTTCCTCAACTATTATTGTTATTTGACTGAGATATCAATATGTCAGGCTATACAAAAACAAGTTCGTGCTTCAGGTTTTTTAATTCAAATAATGGCAAAGTTTTGGGTTCCCGTTTAGTTTTATTACATGTAAATCTAGCATTCAATCGATATATTCTTTAAATAAAATCAACAATAAATTGAAATATGAACGCATAGTCTGCGCAATATTGAGATTCAAATTCAAAGTTTATGACAACAAATTGTCAGACATTTATTTATACAAATAATGCAGACATTAAATGAAAAACTAACAAATATTGGTAATGAGTTTGTTATAATCAATAATTCATGAAAAACTTTTTACGACTTAAATTTGATAAAAAGGTTTAAATAGAATAAGATTTAGAATTTCTTTTTAAGCAAATCAATTGTCTCTCATTCTCAAAGTGACTCAGAGACAGGTTTTTGAGACATTCAAACTTTTTCACTTTTTAAGAGTCAGAGATTCAGATATTATTCAACTTATTATTTAATAAACAATATATCTCGAGAGTGACAAACTGTCAAACTGACAACATATGAAAAATTTATGAGTTAGGCTATGCCGGAGTGTATGCATGAGAAACAACACTCTGCCAAAAGGCCCCTTAAGCCTCTTTTAAATCTCGATATCAATCAATGAAAATTTTACCCCAAAAAAAATAGAAATATTTTTTACCTATCAGTGATTTATCGATTATTCATTAGCGTCTGTAAGAAAATTCAATTGATTTAAGGAAAAATGCAATATATAAAAAATATGCAAATTCTTGATTGATTTTAGTTCTACATCTGAATAAATTTTAAATTTTAAAAACTTGGTATGAAATATGTTCCTAAGTTTAATTTGTATTATGTAGAATTTGGTCCAATGAACACCGATTTATTTGAATTCATTAAAGCGTATTCAAGTAATTAACTGGTTATTAATTCACTTGTCACGAAAATATGACTATCATTATAGTTCGGCAGAACTTAATTAATGAATGCAATTGTTTTTAGTAATCAATAATTTATAATGTACTGCAGAATAAAGAACTATGCGCTGGTCAACGAATAAATAATTTTATTTGTATTTAAATACAATCAAAAGATGAAATTAGTTGCTAAGAATCTCAATTAATAACTGTTTAAATTTAAATATTGTGTTATATAATAAGATTTAATAACCTTTTTACTAAAAACGTTTTCATCAGCCAACTCCCTAATGAAAGGTGATCTCACCGAAGCCCATGTTGAAAGCCAGTGAGATTTTTACAGGGATAACCCCGTGTCGGCGTGGGCGAACGCTGAGGGCCATAGGGATGTTAAAAAAACACTGAATATGTGTCCGGCATATAGCAGAGAAAACAGCAGCGCCTGGAATTCGAACTCACTACCCTTCGATCAAGAGTCGAAGCCATAGCGCATTGCGCCAGTCTCCCATCTAACCTTTTACTATCGTTATTTAATGTTCAGTTGAAATTATATATGTTGCAAACACTAAAAAAATAATTCTATTTGTATTTTTAAAATTCATATAAAGAGATTGGCATATGAAAGCCTAAACAGTAGTGCGTCCCGATATTTGCTGACCAGTGGGTCGTTCGGGTTTGATTCAAAATCTTTACCACATCCCTAAAACTTGTTTCTTAGATTCTTACAGTCGTTAGAGCCGGCAGCTATCAGAGGTACAGTTTTATCTCACTCCAAATTAGACACTTTTTTTGCCTAAAGCACTGAAAGTTTGGAATAAAAGGTGTTTGTTAGGGGTAGTACTTTTGCATACAATACTACTTAAATATTAAGACTTTTGTATTAAAATAATAACTTTTCATTGGCTTAAAAGGTAAACAAATACATATGTTTTCCATAAATATAAACAAACTGAGTAACAACTGACCTGAGTGTCAAGTGGAAACTGTTACACCATATGTTTTGTTTACCTTTTAAACCAATTAAATATTATTATTTTAATGCAAAAGTCTTAAAATTAAGTAGTATTGTATGCAAAAGTACTACCCCTTACAAACACCTTTTGTTTCAAACTTTCGGTGCTTTAGGCAAAAAAAAGTGTCTAATTTGGAGTGAGATTATAGTGTACTCTGACAGAAAGTAAAATACCAAAAATGTTTTATTACTTTCATTATTGTTCTATAATCCTCTAGTTTTTGGAGTACTTGATTAAATTTTAAAGATTTTGTAAAATGTTTCAATCTTTAAATTAGAAATTTTTCAAATCATATTGAAAAAGTTTTTTATCTTTGATCATCGCTTTTTTAATTCTTCACTTCTTACAAATAATTTTAATCTTTGAAATGCTAAAGTCAAGTAATGGAAAATTATTTCTGGGAGAGTCAACATTTCCACATTTCATGGAGAATAAACTTTTCAAAAAACTCAATAATCTGTGCTTTAAGGCAAAATGTAAATATTAACCCAGAAATTTTTTTTAGCAGATTAGTCTATTAGTCTTAATAGTCAACAGGAGTATTATTAAAACTTTGAAGCTTTACTATAGACTCTCATGATTTTTCAAACTAAAAAAACTTATGATTCAGTAAAAAATTATTTTAAACCCATTTTATAAATGATAAAATACACGAGTCATTAATTCATATTAAATCTGTAAAACTTATTAAAAGTTGAAAGTTTTGTTTTACTTTATAGTGATAACTAAAATCTTTTTTTAAATTTATGAAAGGTATGGGAGAGAAAACTTTTTCACACCAAGAATTAAGTGGAGCTAATGGAACATTTAAAATATTGGCAGAGCACAGCATGTGCTACTGTATTACCAGAGCTATTTAAGTGAACAAAAAATATTAATTTGTCTTTTAAATAACTTTTTACTAAGTTAATAACTCAATTATTTCATGGAATTATTTGATTTTCTAAAAATTGTCACTTTTATGTGACTTATGTGAGACCA
>JAUJYT010001611.1:0-10985 GCA_033996565.1 Nanhermannia nana
TAAAGTATTACCACTGAAGACGGGTATTGGAAGATACTTGAAACGTACGTCTGGTACTGTCAAGTGCTAAAAAACTTGTGCAAAAAATACATAATTTCTATTAATATGCCACACAACTCAAGAAATTTAAAAGATTATATAAATAAATTATTATTTAAGAATTTAAAAAATGATTTCATTTTGTGCATTAAGTTTAAAGAAGTACAGTTACTTAGAAGTATTAATCCTACGGTTTTACATAAATGTAAAACTAAGATTATTCTAATAATTTCAATATTTATTTTAAAAATAAAATTTAACTTTTCTGTGAAAAAACTTAATTTCTCTTCATCTCTGCTTCCCTTCAATTTAATGATTTGACTCCCATTTTCAATTCGATTGAAGTGGAAACAAATTTTCTGTCATTAATTTCTAGCTTTTGGTGTAAAGATTATTGTATAATACAATTAATCATATTTTAATATAATTAAAAAATGAAAACATACCTCTATAATAACTATCAGTTCAAATCAATTAGAATCTCAATCATACAATCATTTAGAAAAAATGTCATTTGAATCAGTACTGGACAGAAAATCAACAGTTTCCGCACTATTATTAATAACGTTAGACTTTTCATCTTTTTTAGTGATGTTTTCATGTTTTCTTATGAAAGGAAAACTTTTTGAAAACTTCAAATATGAATTGTCATTACGAACTGCTTTTTCTATTTGAATATTTCTATTTTTCTCTGTATTCATCTGAATCTCTTCTGAAATATTGAAATTAAATTTCTTTTAACAAAATTTGAATTTAAATCTTTAATGCTATGAGAAATTTATACCGATGTCATCACTCATCTCTTTAAGGTTTAAATGACTTGATTTACGGAATCCTTTAGTTTCAAATGGCGTCGGAGGTCTTTGACAATAAGATTTTATTTGTTTATTTTGAACTTGATTTGTGTCTAATTTTGACGGATCTTCTATTGTGGACCAAAGCCTATTACAAAGAATTATTTTCCCTTTAATATTGTGTACTTATAAACAAATGAATTGAAGGTATTGAAGGAAAATAACATTTTAATGGTATCGTTAATCTATTATTTTTTGACTTAGAATATAATGCCTACCACTTAGACTTTTCGAGAGAAAGCCTATTATTCCTGTTAAGTGAACGAAGTGAACCACTGACACTAGTGTTGGTACTTTCCCTTTCAGAGTGATGACCTTTTTCACTATTATTCACGACAATCAAATTCTTTGGCTCATAGAACTTGTTGCAGAGCAGTGTTGGAGAATAACTTTGCTTTGAAGGTGAGCCATAAGATAAATGCCTCGAAGAAAACCTATAATCAAAGTCCAAACATATGATCTTTTGAAAGTTTTATTGAACTTTTCTCATTAAAATGCATATCACTGTACAGTCACTCAAACCATCTTATTGAGTGAGTTAAGGACTTACCTGATTAGGTCTTCATTCACTTTATTATTAATTGTCTTCACGGAACAGAACTCCATTACTATATTATTTTCAAACGAAGGCACAGATTGTGAACGAGATCTTACACATTGAACGGGAGGTGTTTGCAAACGAACGCGAGGTATTGAAAGATATTTAGAGTCCATTTGTGATAATTTATTGCCTTTGATCTCAACATCTTCTTCTCCATCATTTTTTATATCCAATGAGTGGGACAATTGTGGCAATTGTGGTGTTTTTTGTGTAAGATTTGATTTATCAAAAGTTTTGACAAATGCTGACGAAGAGTTGGTCTGTAGTCTTACAATAGGTGTGCGAATCGGCTCTTCATTTTTAAAAGTGTTAACTCTTTTCATTTTAATCGGTTTAAATGACTTTTGTGTTCATTTATGTGTTGTTTATTATTATCATATTAAGTGAGTTCGTCTCAAACGGTTTCAAAAATAAAACTTGAAGTGTTTGTCGCACATAAGAAAGTATTATTCAATGCTTTTGTGACTTTTTTGGTTACCATAGTATTAAAGATTGATTTCTAGAATGATTAAGTTTTTTATTGTCTGAAGTATGCAAAAATGCATACATTATACCCATTATACTAATACTTCAAATTAACAATAATATATAAACTTATTTATAGTTATATAATATACTGTACCATACAGTATATTAAGATTATATATGGTATACAGTTATTTAGAGAAAGCCACCAAAATTGTAATCCATTTAAAATAAATGACCTGTAGTTTGCGTCGGCAAACATTCTCAAGTGATAACTAATTGTTTATGATTTAGTTTAGTAAATAATTTGTAGCTCATATTGTGCATTAATATTTATTTAACAATTATAGTCCAGTTGTCTTATTTAAACTAAAAGTTATAATTCATAGAATTCATTCTTTCTTTATATAATAATTAATTACTCTTATATATTAAAATATCTACAATTTTTTCAGATTCTTAGATAGAATTAAAGTTTAATCAAAGCCATATCTATATATCTACGAGTATAAGTCATTTTTTTGATATTTTCATTCAATTTTTATTCTTAACCAATTGTGAACTTCGCTTACAAGAAGCTTATGAAGCATTAACTCAAAAATCGATCATTTTATTTAATGATTACGAATCATAAAATACCTGTAGTTCATAGTTTTCAATAAAGTCTCAAATAAAGCTTTCATTAAATATTCATTATAAATGTTATGCTTTATAAGAAGTCATTAATAATTTCAGTATAAATCTCAATAAAATTTGTGGATCTTTATTCACAAATAAAAGTGTATTTATAAGAATATATAAAATAAAGAATTATTAAAAGTCTAATGAGAGGAAATCATAACAAAAAGTTGAGACATTCTTCGTTTCGATAATGACCACAAACTGTAAGCCAATGCCCAGATAGAGGACCAATAGGACAATGCAAACACAGATTAGACACAGTGTGAACTGAAAATGAATAGTCAGGAAATAGTTGACAGTTAAAGCTCTCTTTCGATTTGTGCCCTGAATCTCATTCCTTCACAACTATTTCACAATTAGTGCTGTCGGACACTCAATAACAGTTAATAACAAAAGTGAATGAAAAATAGTTTCTCTTGATTTAATATTTTATTCGAAAAATGCTTTAATTTAAAAATTGTAAATTCAATACCTGTAGTCATTTGAAATTCAATGTCCCAAAAGATTAATAATTCAAAACTTTCAAATACTTTAAATTCTTTGAATCTGTCGTTAACCTCGTTTTACATATAAATTAAGTCTCTCGAAGACCGGATTTCTAGTATACTGTATAAAAAACCGGAATTAAAACGAATAAAATCTTTATGCGTGTAATAAGTAGTAAATTATTTTGAAAAGAATTTTTATAATTCAATATATAAATACTTAAATTAATATTCATTTTTTATTTACATCACAATATAAAAAAATCACGAATTAATTGATAATTTTTAGATTAATAGTAAAATAATTGAATGATTGATCTGTTTGACAGTTTAATTGCTTACAATATTAACCCCATATAAATCGACTCTATCGCGTGTTCTTTAACTTTGAATACCAGAAGTCCATTACTTTCTCAAAACAAATTAATCAATAAATAATATGACCGAATAATTATTGATTTTTATCGTATTTAAATGACTAATTTAATAAATTGCTTTCAAATGTTAACAAATATTTTATAAGGCATTAAAAAATTCTAATTCTATAATTGAAAAGAAAGATTATAATTTTAACAAATAATTGAGTCTACAACACATTTATAAAATAATCTTAAAATTATAATTCCTTTATAAGTAAAAGTAAACTAATTTGATTGAGAAACACATGAACTTCACTCATAAAACTAAATGATTCGGAAGTTCTCGCTGTAAGTCTAGCCATAAAATTAAGAGCTTTGAGCTTTAAAGAAGTTTGAACCGGTTTTTGTCCCAATAACATGCTTTATAATAGAATTAATGATTTTTAAATTAATATAACATAAGAGCTAAGCCGCAGAATCAAAGAAAGAGTCGATTATCGCTGAGACCTGTTCGGGTGTATATTTAACATATTTTTCGGTCTTCTTTGTAAAGTTCATATTAACGTATCTGAAATCACAAAATAAGATCATTAGCTCTTCTAATAATAATGACAAAAATTCCAATAATTGAGAATTACTTATCAAAAAATAGTCGATATTTGGGTACAATATAATCCTTATTTTCTTGCTTTAGATTCTCTCTCAGCTCCAAATCTGGAATCGCAAATGCAGTTTGAATTCTGTGTATTTCTTCAATTTCTTTGTTAAACCCCTATTCATGTTGTAAACAACACATAAATAAATTGTTTTATAAGTTTTTGAAAAATTAGAAAGTAAGCAAAAAAATTATAATTCTTTTCAATAAGACTTAATGAAGCGCTTATATCTAATAAACTAATTCTTAATAAAGATAATTGAAATTTTATCAAAAATTTTCTTTAGTTTATTGATATAAAGAAAAATTTTGAAAAGTTCTCAAAATATATTTTATAATAAACTGTAAATGAACGAGTCGATCAAATACATTTTAAAGGTATAAATTGCAAAATATATTCAATAACTAATCTCCATCTGAAGCAGTCTCTGACCAACTCATATAATAAGTGCAAATAAAAACTTAACATTAAATGAAATTATTTGAAATAATATAAAATTACAGAAAACTTGTCTTTTATGTTTTGCCTGTCTTTGTCTTTCAACTTCATATTCGCCATATTATTCATTTCAGGCAATGTTCGCTGTTGTGAAAGCGGTTTATCTATTTCAAGAACATAATGAAGTACTCGACTCCAACTCTGCGAATAAATCCTTTTGCAGTCAAGCATTTGTTCTTCATATACAGACTCTATTTCAGAGTTATACAAATGCACAATATTTAGTAAATTTGATTTTCTTAATGTCTAAAAACAAAAAAATATTAATTTTTGTGGTTTATGAAAGTATTTTGTGAATAAATTAATAAATGAGCGAACCTTTAAGATGTAATGAGTGTTATTTAATTTAAAAATAGCTTTAAGATGTGGATCACTATAAAATTCACTTTTATTCTGAAGTGTTAGACCCAGTGCTGAGAGAACTCGTGTAATATATTGTGCAAAAGCGAGTCTATTCTTATCCGTGGAATTCTCGAGAGATTGTAAGTCAGTTACAGTTATCACACGCGACAAAATATCTAAATATCCGAGTAATTGGACCACAAATATCATGACATTACTGGTGAGTTCGTGAACAGTACCGTCTTTGGGAACTTTTGTGTGAACATCACTTTTAATATACTCAATAAACTCTTCGAGTGATCTCGAGATAGTTGTCTGTAAGGCAACGACTAAACCCTGAAATTTTGATTGCACTTCAAGAGTGCAGCCGTCGAACAGCAAATCAAAGTTGTGTCGCATCGACGCCTGATGTCTGAGTATAGGAAACAGACAAAGAGCTGAACTAAAGTCCTGACGAACGACACACTTCTTCACTCTATTGGCTAACGATTCCCCCTCTCCCACAACACTTTCTAATGAGGGGTACACTAATCGACTGAAAATAGGTCTTTGGTGTTCATTAGGAATAATTCCATTCATTAATTTGAGTTCGCTTTGCATTAATTTGTACAAAGCTGTCACACATGTTAAATAACTAACTATTTCTCGTTCACTAATTGAAAGATCATCTTTAGCTTCAATGGTTGGCTGATGTGATTTACCGCCCAATACATCGCCTGGTATTACATCGTGAAGTCGTTTCATCACAGCCTGTTGTATACTCTTAGGAGTGCGTCGTATTGGAGGCGTTTCTCTCAGAAGTGTTGACATGTTTTTACGACCTCCTAATGCGGGAGAACTATGATTAGCAGTTTGTACCACTGCTTGTGTTCCACCACTTCCTGATTTCTGGTGATCTCTGAGTCCTTGCAATGATTTCAAGAGCACTTCTGAACGGAGATTAGCGTAAACTGTAATGAAGTCATCGTTACGATTAGCACAAAGCCATTCAGCCAGTAATCTGAGCTCATCTCTTGCCTTCTCTATTCAATTATATTTATATGTATTAACTTACAGTATATCACATATTAATATTAATTTAAACTAATTTTTGCATTCATTGAATCATTAAATACCAGGCAATTGTTCGAAAACAGTTTTCTCCACATCGGGACCGTCCTCTTCGTGGACTAAATCATATATAAGAATGGGAGGAATGGGAACGCTATGTCTTGAAAGCAATTGACGGAACTCTTTCTCAATACAATTTCCGCCCTTTTCATAGAGTGCGCTCTGTTTGGAACAAATCAGACATTTATTAAAAGCGATTAAAAGTGTTTTACTATTAAGAGAGAAAGAGAGCAATCATTGAATGATTGAATGCGCACCACATTCATTAATTCAGGGCTTTCGGGATTGTTGTGTTCGAAGTAATCGATCGCTTCTTTAAGTCGATCCAAACTTTCGAGATATTCCTTAAATGAAGTGTTTGGGCCCGAAGTGACGGCCGACTCCACCTCATTGGCCACAGTGTAGAACCGGATCACGTAATCCAATCGGTCCAAAGTGTGTGCGATGTTCTCCTGTTGTGTCTGTAAGTTTCCGGTCTCCTTATAAACCGGTTGAATCGTGTCCTCCAGTTTGGACAGTCTTTCGTCGAAATGCGATAATATTGAACTCATTTCTCGCGTTTGTTTATTACTCGCGTTTAATATCGATTTAAATAAATCCAAACTTTTTATCGCTTTTTCCAATTTATCCCTATTTTCTTCCATTGTTTTCAATCAAAACATTCAACAAATAAACTGAAACTACAATTGATTTAAACTATAAATTAATAAATATAATAATATTAGAATAATATCGATATAAAAAAGGCGTAATTTTTAAACTCAAGTCTAGAGGTCTTTGCGATCAAATGATTCGCGTTTATAAACATTAAATCATTTTAATTAACTTTAATCTCAATTAAACTCAATATAGTATTTAATTATTTTGAGCTTTAATTGTGATTAATATTTAAGAACTTCATTTATCGCATGTCTCTTAATATTAATCATTAATCAAAACTATATCTCAAATACTGTTTGAATCTCTAGTTTTGTTGGTTTTGTTGACGTTTTGGCTTTGATTATAATAAACAAACACTTTATTGCAAAATATATTGTAAAATAGGTTTAACACTAAATACACTGTTTATAATAATATCAAAACTATTCTAAAGTATATGTTATTCTATGTGTACGTCAATTAATGATCCATTCGTTCGTAGTTTTAATCGTAAGTTATTTTTGATGAAATCAATACATAGATTGTAATCAATATTATTTGAATTGTTTAACAGACAAATAGGCCTTAAATCTGATTTGTTTTGTGATTCCTATCAATAAAAGTGAGTCTAACATTATTTGTATTGATATATAACTTAAATTATTATCGATTTGATTATTATGTGATTCATATTAATAATATTAATATAAGATATCATATTATTATAACTTATTTTATGTTTAGTTTAAATTATTATTAAAGCACTCATTCATTTGAATGAATTTAATGCTTAAATTAATAAACAATACAATTATAAAAATGGTCTTTCAGTTTGTTTTTTAATTTTATATTTGATGACAACATTTGAGGTCCGCCTGAGATATGCGCCGATATATTGAATATTATTTTATCATTTTCTAAGTTTTGTTGCATTTCTGGAAGAAATAAAAAGTTTACAAATTATTGAATTGTTATAATTGCTCTATAAGTGCGTTAAGTGTGAGGTAATGATAACCTAACGTAAAATATGACTGTGTTGGGTCACCCAATGTATTATTACCGGTATTTAGATTACTGTTTATCATTTAGGTGGGGCGGCGGTAACAGTCAAAGAGGGGACCGTCAAACAGTTCTTTATGTATTTTCACTTTTTGCATGTTTATAATAATGCAAATCTATCGGACTATTTATTTTCAAAGGTCCCTATAGTTTAAAACTCTATAACCAGAGCCGTAGTCAGCAGTGGGGTCAAAGCGAGCACAGGCCACCCACCAGAGGTTCAGTCTCGAGATATGCCTCGTTTGTGTTATTTTATAGAAAGACCGAATCATTAAACTTTTCTTAAATATTCTTTTATTATAGTTGAGTGCAATGACAGCTCGAGCTTATCCCTCATAAAGTGAGCCCATTCTCATTAATAGCATCATTAGTTTTTAAAAATATAAAATATTTGAGTCTCTATTCAGTTTATTTTTAAGTATTGGCATAAATATTAGTATAAATTAATTGTTAGACAATCAAAAACAATTTCTCGACTCAATTGACAATTTTTATAATTTTTGTGTTAGCACGAGATCAGATTTCTTTGATTTATAGGTCCAAACATATAATGTCCAACATTTATATAATTTAAATAAAAACAATCAAATTGTATGCAGATATGGTCCTTAAATATATATTTCAAATTGATGTGAGTGTTCTGTTATTAATGATAACTTTAATTCTTGATTTGTCACTAAAATAGGTTGAACTAAAGGAAAGATGTCATCTCCATATCCATACCCACCCGTCAGTAGTCAACCTCAATCTGGAGCGCCTTATATAGGCTTTGCTCCACCGAATGCCCCCATGTATGGTCTCATTATTCAATTAAACGAATATTTGATATTCAAAGAGTTTTTCATATTTTATACAATTGAAGGTATCCTCCCGTCGGTGGTCAACCTGTGTATCCACCGGTTGGCGGTTATGCCATGACTAATGTTGCTTATCAGCCGCCTATGGCTCAGACATATGTGAATCCGGTGGGATCTCAACCACAACAAGGGGGTAATACTCGTTATGACAGTAATTAATAGATGACAACCAGTCTAACTATTTATTAATATAATAGAAATCTTATGTTAAGTCGAAAAATAATACCGAATTAATATTAAAAAATGATTTACTAAATAATTATAATTTAAGATCAATGGATGAATGTACCGGTCGGTGGTTTCCCAAACTGTCCGCCTGGACTCGAATATTTGACTTCAATCGATCAACTCTTAGTTCATCAAAAAGTTGAATTACTTGAAGGTTTGTTTGTTAAATAAATAAATCCTAAATGAAACCATCATTTCATGCTTATTGCATATGGTTTGTGAGCACTTAACCATATTTTTAAAATTATAGCTTTTACTGGATTTGAAACATCAAATAAATACTCAATAAAGAACAGTATGGGTCAAAAAGTCTATTTTGCTGCTGAAGGTATAGCGACTCTATTTTAATAAAATAAATTCCTAAACATTAATATTATAAACTAATAAAAATTATACAGACACTGATTGCTGTACTCGCAATTGCTGCGGACCATTACGTCCCTTTGATATGAAGATATTGGACAATAACAAGACAGAAGTCATACACTTGTATCGGCCGCTAAGATGTGATTCATGTTTTTGTCCCTGTTTTCTACAGGTACGTGTTTTCTTTTTAATAGAAATGTTTGTATTCTCGATAATTATGATCACAATTGGTTTTGAACTCCTTTTAAAGCAATTGGAAGTGACTTCTCCTCCCGGAAATATAATCGGTTATGTGACCCAAGAGTGGAGCATTTGTGCCCCTAAATTCAAAATTGAAAACGCTTCTGGCGATTGTGTCTTAAGAGTTGAAGGCAATATTCAATTTTTGTTATTTATGTTATTTTTTATTAAATTATCGAAAAATTTGTTACACAAATATTTTTTGTCAAACTTAATCCTAAATCTTAAGATATAAACTCTTACTTTAGGGCCATTTTGCACAATGGGATTCTGCGGCGATGTTGAGTTTCAGGTACTTTCTACTGATGGTTCAGTACAAGTGGGAAAGATTACGAAGCAATGGTCTGGAATAGTTCGCGAGGCTTTTACTGATTCTGATCACTTTGGAATATCATTTCCATTAGATCTTGACGTCAATATCAAAGCAGTACTTCTCGGCGCATGTTTTCTCATCGTATGTATTAATGAAATAAAATTGGAATTTATTATATAATTTAATGTATTTTAATTTCAGGATTTCATGTTTTTCGAAAAGTCAGGTAACAAAGAGAGCGATAGACCCGGAATGTTCTAAACTCTACTATTAAAGATCCTCACATAAGATCTGTTTTCGGTATTATAATACATTTTATTCTGTTGTTGAGTGTTCATAATCTATTTATGCCATATAGTGTCCGAGCGCTGCATTATAAATATCGATCAAATATGAATATCACTTGTCCTAAGCTTTTATCGCATGATATAACAGATATAACTATGTTTATAAAAGAGTTAATCTTTATTATAGCCCTTGTTTAACGACTTTATACTTCTCACTATTTACTTGAGTATAAATCTCATGACAAGATTTACAGATCTGCATTAGATTTTATGCTATTATTCAATTTTATATTGATTTTACGAATCTCTTGTGTTTACTAACTTTTTTCAAAATTGATCGCTAAATATATTTGAGTATTACCGCTACTATACTACTGACACATTCGTTGGTAATTTATATTTCTTAATTCAAGTTAAATCGCATCGGTATTATTGGTTTTAACATACATGTACTGTATATAACATATGCAGTATATATGTCCAACTTATTCACAATTATTTCACCTGTTATTAAGTCAATATAATTAAAACTGTTTAATCATAAAATTATATTTTCTTGTCTTACAATAACTATTGAAATATATTTTCAATTAATTCAAATCCATATTCATGCTGCAGTTCCTTACTGTTTGCGTGTGAATCTGTAACATGCACCTGCAAAGAATAAGATTTTAATTCTTTAATGACATCGGCAACTTTTGAATTTCTTATATCACTTACATTTTCTTTAAAAGTAGCGCCCATTACTAAAACCTTCGAGTTTTTTACATCACCATTATTTTGAATAATATGTTGCAAAACTTTTTTAGCAACATGCGCTGCCATGCCATCATTTATAGATCTTCCCGCAAGAATTACCTGCGCATCGTATCCCAGCTTATTCGATTTATAAGTAAGATAATACGG